>SNQJ01S0031224.1:26039-48107 GCA_010110895.2 Picea sitchensis | reverse complement strand
TGTGTGTGTGCCATTGTATATTTTTTTGTTTTTATTAAGAATATAGTTGTAGTGATTAATTGTACAAGGTTAAAATCTACATTTGGTATTAGAGAAATTATTGGCTTCAAGGGTACACCTTTGTGGTCAAGGGTTTGGCTCAAGTCTATGATAAACCTTGTTACAGTAGGAGCTTCGTGGTATCGATTCTTCAAGTGAAAGGAAATGGCGAGCATTCAAAAATAGAGATCAAGAAATTTAATGGGAAAACTTTTGAGTTGTGGAAGCTAAATATGTAATATCTATTGGTGAATGAAGATTACTAGATCATTGTGGATCGAGGTATTGCACCTACAATAATGTTAACAGAAGACTAGGCAAAGTTGGATCGGAATGTGAAGAGAACAATATGGTTGTGTCTCTCAAATTAAGTATTACTGAATGTTTTAGAGGAAGCTACAACCAAGGCTTTATGAAAAAAGTTAGGGGTTTCGCATTAGTCTAAGTCCCAGGTAAACAAATTGTTCCTGCAGAAGAAGTTGTACAACCCAAGGATGAAAGATGGAGACTCAGTGATAGACCATCTAAATGCATTCAATACAAGGTAAACCAACTATTATATATTGATATTAAGATTTATGATGAAGATAAGTGTATCATATTGTTGTACTCTTTACCAAACACATGGGATAGTATGGTTGTGGCCATAGGTATTAATACAACTAATTTAATTTTTGATGATGTGGTCTCATCCTTTTTGTCAGAGGAGATGAGATGAAAAAACATGGAAGGAAAGAGCACATATGCCTTATTTGCAAGAGGACGCTACTAGGAAAGAAATAGATCTAAGTCCTCAAGTAGGAGATCTAAATATAAGGGAATATCTAAATATCCCAGAAAATTTGTAAAGGTATGTTGGAGATGTGGAAAAGAAGGTCACTACAAGATGAAATGTAGATCCAAAAATGTTGAGAGAGGGAAGGGATCTGATGACGCTCCTTCTACTGAAGAAAAAACCTCGTTGGATGAAGGAGGGGATGTGTACTTGGTTTCTTCAACAACACATGTAGATCATGAGGCATGGTTGGCCGACTCAGGTGCATCCTTTCATATGACTCCTCACAGGGAGTGATTCTATGAATATGAAAGGTATGATGTAGGTGATGTTTTCCTAGGTGATGAATTGATATCTAAAATCATAGGACGAGGAAAATTCAAGTTGAATCTCATGGAAGGAAAGATTAGAACACTACTCGATGTTTTGTACATCTCAGAATTGGCCAAAAATTTATTTATGTAAGAAAAATGGACGATCTAGGGGTATAAACAATGTTTGAGAAAGAAACCTATAGGATGGTTCGAGGAGCAATGGTGTTGTTGAAGGAATTTTGGTTTGGAACTCTGTATAATCTTCAAGGAAGCACTATTAGTGACCGGTGCAATAATTTTCTTGTTCTTGAGGTTGGATCTGAAGAAGAAAAAAATCCTACAATCTCTAAAGAAAATAGTATGTTGTGGCATCAAAGACTAGGGCTTATCGAAGAGAAGGGCCTCCGAGTACTACATGGTAAAGTTATGGTTGAAGGTATGCCTAACTGCTCTCTAGATTTTGATTTCTATGAAAATTGTGTATATGGGAAGCAGAATTGGGTAAGCTTCCCCTCTGGTGCAACTAGGGAAGAGGGAATTTTAGAGTTGGTGCACAATGATGTGTTTGGACCTATGTCAGTTCCATCACTGGTAAAATATGTGTACTATGTCTCATTTATAGATGACTTCTAGAGGAATACATGGATTTATTTCCTTAGGAAATTTGAAGTATTTGAAAAATTCAAAGAGTTTAAGGCTCTTGTGGAGAATCAGATTAAGAAGAGAATTAAGGTGTTGAGGATGGATAATGGTGGAGAATTCTGCGGAAATGAATTTGAAGAATTCTATAAGAAATGCGATATAGAAAGGAAGAAGACTACTCTATAAACACCTCATCATAATGGATTTGTAGAAAGGATGAACATGACATTGATGGAAAAAACAAGGTGCATGCTCATTGGTGTTGGGTTAGGACAGGAAATGTGGGCAAAGGGAATGGGTATTGCGTGTTACCTAGTTAATTGATCACCCTCATCAACATTGGATGATAATATTCCACAAGAGGTATGGATTGGTAAGAAACCCTCTCTAACACATATCAAGGTATTTGGTTGTGATGTCTAGCTTCACATTCCAAAGGAAAATAGGAGTAAGCTAAATAAAATGGATGAAAAGTGTATCTTTATTGGGTATAAAGATGGTTTGAAAGGTTATAAGATTTGGAACTGGGAAACTAAGAAGGTAGTGTATAGTTGAGATGTGGTATTTAGATAAATCAAAGATGTTGTTAAACATGAAGTCTTACCAAGGAAGGAAGAACYAGAGAAAATAGAGTTTGAGTTGAAGGATAATGAATCAGACTCTATAGAATAACATGAATCAGAAGAAGAGATCCTCATACTCCAGTATTGAGGTGAGGAGATCGGTTATGGAAAGAAGGAAACTGGAAAGGTATACTCCGCCCGATTTCCGTTCAAATTTTTCTTTGTTTATTGTTGAATATGATCCTAGAATTGTAAGGGAGGTAGTGGATTCAGAAGATGGAAAATTATGGGAAGAGGCCATGGTTAAAGAAATGGCATCCTTAAACAAGAATGAGGCTTGGGATCTAGTAGAGTTGTCGACTGGAAAAATCACATTGACAACAAATAGGTGTTTAAGAAGAAGTTGAACGCAGAAGGAAAAGTGGAGAAATACAAATCTCAATTAATATCAAAAGGTTATTCCCAGGTAGAGGAAATTGACTTTGGTGAAATTTTTTCTCTTGTTTCCAAGTTAAATTCTATTATATTTGTTTTATCTTTTGTTGTTGTGTTTGATTTTGAAGTAGAATAGGTGGATGTGAAGGAAAAATTCCTTCATGGGTATCTATAATAAGAAATCTACATGAAGCGACTAGAAGGCTTTGCTTTGAAGGGAAATAAAGAGCTAGTATGCATGTTGAAAAAGTCCTTGTATGGGTTAAAGAAATAACCAAGGATGTGGTATAAAAAATTCAATACTTATATGTTAGACTTGGATTCACAAGGAGAAAAGAGGATCACTGTGTGTATTTCAAATTAAACGTTCATCATCTTATTTATTTTGTATTGTATGTGGATGATATCTTGCTGATAGGAAATGACAAGAATATTATCCAGGATGTGAAAACTCAGTTGTCCTCTAAATTTGACATGAAGGATATTGGTACTACAAATTTCATTTTGGGCATAGAAATTAAAAGAGATTAGGAAAACAAAAAACTCTAGTTAATTTAGAGGAAATATTTTGAGATAATATTGCAGAAGTTTAATATGCAGGAATGTAAATCGGTCAAGGTTCATATTCCTATAGGTGTAAAATTATTTGTGGATCAGTGTCCCAAGATGCATGAAGAGGAAGAGGACACGTCCCATGTTTCGTATGATATTGTGGTTGGTAGTTTGATGTATGAAATGGTCTGTACTAGAATATACATTGCACATGCTATGGGAGTTTTGAGTTGGTATATGTCAAATCCAGGGAAGGAACATTGGACAACAGTAAAGAGGGTTTCCATGTATTTGTGTGGCACTACTATTTATGTATTGTGCTACCAAGGAAGACCAGGTTTCGATAGAGTGTTGGACATACATGGGTTTTTTGATGCAAAATGGGTTGGAGATATAGATCACATAATATCTACAAGAGGCTATGTGTTTAACTTGTTTGGAGGATAAATCAGTTGGATGAGAAAAAGATAAGCTATAACGACACTCTCAACTATAGAAGCTAAATACATGGTAGCCACTCATGCAATCAATGAAGAAGTATGGTTACAAATATTTTGTTCAGGTATTGGGTTGGTACAACAAGATGTAAGGATATATTGTGATAGTGAGAGTGCAATCTTCCTACTGAAGAACCCGACTTATCATTCAAATACAAATCATATTGATGTTCAATATCACTTTATGAGAGACATGGTTGAAGACAAGAAGGTGTTGTTGATGAAGGTGAAAAAATTGGAGAATCTTGCAGATTCATTAACAAAATATGTGAGAACTTATAATTTCTCTTGGTGTATAGGATCTATGGGAATCTATGCCTTAGATTGTTGACTATGTAATCNTCAGGTATTGGGTTGGTACAACAAGATGTAAGGATATATTGTGATAGTGAGAGTGCAATCTTCCTACTGAAGAACCCGACTTATCATTCAAATACAAATCATATTGATGTTCAATATCACTTTATGAGAGACATGGTTGAAGAAAAGAAGGTGTTGTTGATGAAGGTGAAAAAATTGGAGAATCTTGCAGATTCATTAACAAAATATGTGAGAACTTATAATTTCTCTTGGTGTATAGGATCTATGGGAATCTATGCCTTAGATTGTTGACTATGTAATCATGTAACCCATGTATGCAAAGAAACCAACAAGTGGGAGAATGTTGGCTATATGTTATATTCTTTGCAATATTGGTCCCATGTATTGTACACTAATATGGGAGAAAGGGGGGGTCTAGGGTCCCCCTTGTTGGGGGTTCGGGGGTGGATCCCCCCCCCCCAAAAAAAAAAAAAAACTGTGGTTTTTTGCGTCTAGTTTTGGCATTTTTTTGGCATGTGGTTTTTGTTGATGGTTTTCTAATTCTGGTTAAGGGATTAGGGTTGTTGACTAATCTGAGATAATGGATTAGGGTTTTGGATGCCGCTAGATCCTATATATATTGTATTGTAAACAATGAAGGATGATGATTAATAAAATATTAGAGGTGGGGCTTTAAACATGTTGTTGTTTTTCCCAGTTTAGGTTTCTAGTGTAAAATATATGTGTAATGTGTGTGTGTGCGCTATTGTATCTTTTATTCTTTTACTAAGAATATATTTGCAGTAATTATTTGTACAAGGTTAAATATACATAATTTTTTCATCGAGAAATGTATACTTCTAGTGACAAACTATACTCTTATCATACCTTCTCTCACAAGGAAAAAATTGATTAGTTTTCTTCATTTATTTGGGATTTCAATATGCTCAGTTTGAGTGACTTTATAGACATGATTCTCCCCTCTTATAAATAAATTATTGATTCCATGGCTAGTCCAAAATATCCATGGGGTCATATGCACCAAATCTAGTACTTCCTTCCCTTGGAGATTCTCACAAAATTTGGACTAATTTGAGATTGAGTCCAAGGCTTTTATTCCATGAGGGGATGTTGAATGGTTCAAGAAAATATCTGAACACTCGATATATTTTAGGAAGGGAACATGGAAAACATTTTAAATACTATACCTATCAACATCTCTTCAAAACTCCATGTTGTTGACAATATCCTCATTAGGGTTGATTATTTTCCAAAACACATAATTGTTTATACAACCTTGTTTAAGGAGTTTTGCAATGTATTTTTATGTTCATACAAGGAAATGCCTAACATTGACTAGGTATTGTCAAACATAGTATTGATACTTGGCCACATATTAAACATGTTCAATAAAAGTAGTGATATATTCACCCACGAAAAGTGCCAACTAATAAAGATGACATTAAAAATATTCTATATGTCAATTTTATCTATCATGTCCCATATACTCAGTGGGTTTCTAACATTGTTCCCATTAGAATCTATGTTGATTTTCATGATTTGAATAAATCATGTCGACAATGAAAATTGTGTACATCATTCATAGAGTAGATTATAGATGCTTATGCATGAAAATATATCCTATAATTTGTGGATGGTTTCTAGGGGTATAACCAAATCTGAATATGCAAGAAGTCTTAACATAAAAACCTTTACATTCCCTTAGGGAACTTAGGCTTATTGAATGATGCCATTTGGGTTGAAAAATGTTGTACCTACATTCCAACAAGCTATGTCATATACTTTTCACAATATGAAATATATAATTGAGGACTTAGATTATGTTGTTATCCACTCCAAGAGAAGATAGGATCATCTAAGGCATCTTAAATCCATTTTTGAGCATTTCCACTTCTATAATATTAGGCTCAACCTCTACAAGTGCATCTTTGTGTCATATCTAGGCTCTTGTTGGGCTTCATCATGCACAAACATGGGATTATGGTTGATCCATTAAAGGTAAAGGCAAATCTTCCATTGCCTCCCTTGTGCATCCTTTTCCACCTATAAAGTCTTCAAGATAAGGAAAAATTGTTGCGGTAATTTGTTTTTGGCTATGTTTCTATAACAAAAGGGTGCATATGCCTTATGTAAATATGTTTCATTTATATCGTATGATCAATAAAAAATCCCTTGCACTAGCCCGTTGTTGAGACCTTTGGATTTGGATTTGGATTTCATTTTGTACTTAGCATCCTTTGACTATACCATTGGTACGGTATTAGTTTACGAGGATAAGACTCATCAAGATAACATTAAATATCATCTAAGAAAGGGTCTTTCCAATGCCACCATGATGAAACATGCTAATGAAACATGCTATCTAGAATCTCCATCATTACATCATTCTTAAACATTCAAAGGTGATCTTAAGCTCCAACCCAATGAAACACATGCTTATTAGATGAATAGTATTACAAAGTGGATAGTCTTTCTGCAATAATTCAAATTGATAACGGTCTCTAATAAATATAGAAATGGGTTAGCTATCACATAAATGATCGTGGAGATACCTATAGGGTTTTATGAACTGATTGCGAATGAATCGTTATGAGACATCTAATTATTCCTCATTACTTCTATGGATTCTTGGTATTGAGATGTTCTTATATAGCTCTAGAATTAAAAAATGTGGTTCTCACCTATATTGCGATGAACATTGACACATTCATAACTAGGCCAAGTGATACCTTATCATTAGTGGAATTATATTGTTAAGGTGTTGATTATGTCTTATGACAATACTTAACCCATAAGAAAGTGGAGAGGCTCATGAATGTTTTATAGTGGAGCCTATGGAGGTCATATGTCTAGGCTAACAAAAATAAAAAATATCCTTCATGTTAGGTACTTTTATCCCTTGACCTTTGGTGATTGCATTCACTTTGCCAAAAAGTGTGAGCAATGATAATTACCTCCAAGGCTCTCATACTTCCTATTCCATTACTTCATGTAGATATTCTTGAACCATTCACAAAAGGAGGCATATACTTATGGAATGTCATTCAATTTCCACCAATGGTAATAATATATTATAGTGGTTGTTTTTTACTTCAAAAAGTAGGTCAAATCCATTCCAACCTATACAAATGAAAATTGTATGAAAACATTGTTTTTGTTTAATCACATAATCACGAATTTAATTGTTCTTAAAGAGATAGTGATTGATCATGGTTCTCATTTTTATAATCACATGATCGTGAAATTTTCAATTCAATTGGGCTTCAAGCATGATCATTTCACACCCTACTATCACCAAGAAAATGGTTAAGTTGACACTGTTAACAAAGTCTTAAAGACAATGTTGCAAAACATGGTGGACAAAATAATGTAGTTGGAACCTTATGTTATTTTTTGTACTTTGGGAATGTCATACCTCAATCAACACTACCATGGGTGATCCAGATTTTATGAGTGGAACAAAATGAATACATATTATTAACAGGGACTTAACAAAAAGTAACAGAGATACAATGGTTTTCTATTCAATAAGGAAATAAGCTGGAAACTGTAAAATGCAGCGGAAACAAGCTTGTTGGAATGGTGGCGGCTTATCTCTGAGAAGAGATGTGACGGTTGTGCTCATTCACAAGAAGATGATTACAATGAGGCTCTGAAAGCCTTTTTACAATAAACATGAATGCCAAAAAACCTAGACATCCAAAAATCTAACCCTAGGAGATGAAGTGCCAAAAGTCATGTGGGCCCCGTTTGGGTAAGTTAGTACATTAACTTCTCGGGGTCGTAACTTTTGCATACGGTCTCCGTTTTAGGCGTATGATAGACGGTTGGAAAGGTATCATCGATGAGATTCATTTTGGGGCCTCAATCATGCCGTAGGATTTCATTAAGAAGCTCTATCCCGAAAAACCTTCATTTAGGCCCTCAAAATGGCCTCGAAAGTTAAAACTGCTAAAAATAGTAAATTGCCAAAATTGTTAGAAAACTGTTTTGAGCCAGTTGGAAAAGGTGGGTGGCCACCAATATCCACCTGGATCAATGGAATTTTCCCAGTTCCAACTAATGTATGGCCAAGATATAGTTTTTCTAAATGGCCAAGATATAGTTTTTCTAATTGAATGTCAGATCCCTTAGTTTCAACTAGCATTGAACTTGTTTCAGACACCTCCTTTGATGAAGATAAACTTGTATTTATAAAATGATTAGATGAGAATGACGAGATGAAAATACTTCTATTGAGGCTAATAAAAATCATGTTAGGGCTCGATATGATTGCTCAGTTTGACCTCACTCTTTTACAAAAAGAAACCTTGTTCTCATTTATGACAATGAGAAGAAGAAGGTTAGTCTTGGGAAGTTCAAACTGTTGGAATACAATTATTGTTAAACCAAAACCCGTAGCCATTAGTCTCCACCAGAATCACTAAAGTTAGGATCCATGAGAGGGGGTTAACCCATGTCGCAAAACTCGCAGGAAACATTGAACCCAATGTCCAACAATCTCCCCCCCAACGCATGACGGGCGAGTTTTGAACTTGAGACCCAACACAAACCATTATGGTATGACCCATTTGTTGTAAAATGTTATTTATAGAAAGGGGCATATGATTTTATTGATTATGAAGGAAACTCTATCAAGGAGTCTGTCAATGGGATTTACTTGAAGAGATTCTATGTTTAATTGCTAAAGTCAAATAATTGTAAATATTGTATAATTGTTCAATTTATTTTTAGATTTGCACGCTTTGACTTGTGTGCAATTTCCCTTTGTTATTTATTTCCATATGTCTACACTAGGTTTCCCCATTTATGTTAGATTCATGGATGGTTCTAGTTGCTACAAGAACATCCTTTCTTCTATCACATGGAGAATCTTTTCACCCTTGCATCAATGGAGAATCTTGAGTATGTGATCCCCAATGCATCTCACATACTACATGTAGTTAGCAATGAGGTGCATGTAAGGGGAACATTTTTACTAAACCAATAGAATACACAAGAAAATTTCTCACACAACTACCATCTTGCTAAACTGATGTTTTACATCCCTTTGGCTATGCTATCATCTTATGTTCATTATTCTTTGAGGAGGTGACTTCCATCCAACCTGTTGATTCTTGGAAACATTCTTTGCATCCAATAGGGAGAAATTGCCCGATCAAATCCCCAATTAGGACTATATTCGTTTCGGATGGAAATCCTCACTGGTATGTGGGCCCGATTGCTACCAAGGGGGGGTTTTCTCCTGGAAGGAGACTTTCCTTGAAGCTCTTCTAAGCTACTTTGCAAAAAATAGAAAGAACTAATCTAACTTTATTCTAAAGCTATATTATCCTAACTAGGATATATAAGTTGTTCATAGTATCCTGGTTTGGAGCAAGAAGAATAAGAAATATTGAACATGAGATAAGATAAGATATCAAGCTATGGAAATAGTTCGTACAAACAGTTAAAACAAATACACATCATCCTTAACTCAGTAAATAGTTATCGAGAAAAGAACAAATTAAATATGTATACTCACGCTCAACATGGAGGATTAACATAAATTGAACATGAGATAAAGATAAGTTGTCAAACTACATCAATAGTTCACATAGCCAGGCAACAATTAAAACAAATACATATCAGTAATTAACTTAGTAAATAGTTACAAAGAAATCACAAACATGCATACTCACATTCAATGGCTAATTAACAAATTCAAACCAACCATGAAAGATAGATTATCATGAGTTTTAAATAAACATAAGTTTGCATGAATGACAATAGTGTGCAATATTAAAACTCCTACATAGATGTAATAGAATTTGTCAATAAAGTGGAGCTTCATTCATTATACCCAAAAAAATATAATAGTATCAAATCCAAATACAATTAATAAACCTCAAGTCTTCCACCAAATCCTCTAAACTTGACAATAGTCCACAAGTCTTGATTATAGATTTCTAACTCAAGATTCAAATGATTTCAAGAAAGAGACTGTGATAACAAATCTCTTCTTGCCTCACGTCAAGCCTCAACTATTCCATTTACAAATGCAATCCAAACAATCAACTATTTAAAATTAAAATCAAATATGAATTAGAATATTAATAAAACTAAATCAAAATTGAAGTAAAATAAAAATATAATATAATAATAAAAATTAAACTAAAGAAAATAAAACTAAACTAAAGCAAATAAAACTAAACTAAAAACTAAATTAAAGTAATTAAAAAAATTAAACACTAAACTAAAGTAATTAAAATAAAATTAATTAAAACTATATTTCCATTGTTGTAGTCATATCGTGGCACTTCTTCACATGAAGAGAAATAATTATCCACGTCTTGATGTATCCTGAAAATGCCACCAAATCTGTGAGTTGGTGCGCCTTCCGCGTGGATTAGAGTGTGCACTTATGGATTATACTCTGGTGATTTGCTAACGTAGTGATCCAATATTATGTAAAAATGAAACTCATTGGTGAAGATTATTAATATGGCCAGTAATTCTATGAAGTTTGTGCAATTGTAAAGGTTCTGAAAATCTCCGGATCTTTATTCAAATTCTATCTTACAACATTCTTGTTTGGCACTTTTAATGATCAATAATTCCACATGAAAAAGAAAACAAATTTATTTTTTAAACAAAAGTTAAAGGCTTTTAAAAATAATTCATTTTGCAAATTTCAAAACTATAAGCTTTAACATGTATTCTTCTAAGTCACAGATCAAATTGTGCGTGAATAAGTTTTTAATTAAAATATTCCAACATGCCAAAGAGTATAAAATTACGAATATAACATGATTTTTAATGAAAGTTTAACGCTTATAAAATTTGATACATTATTCAAATCTAGAACCATTAGTTGCTTCTCACTCATTAACATATATTCTTTGAATATGCAGATTAAACTCTTTAAAATTAAGCGTTTAGTTAAATTATTTTGATCCTCCAAAATGCCCAAGTAGCTCATTTGTGTATGAAAACCAAAACTTGGTGAGACTATCTAAACATCATGTTAATCCAAATTTAAGCGAAACGAGGCAAGGAAATAAGCTCAGACAAGCATGCATGCAAATAATGTTGTATAACCATAGGGAGAAAATAATCAAATAGCACAATTACTGCTTATGCGGGGAAAATGCAACTAAACAAGTTTATGTGGTGCAAGAATCCCATCACCGAAATCATAATCATTAAGCTAGATGAATTGGTGGGATTTAGCCAATGATTTTTGTCCTAATAGTATTATATCACCGCATCATCATCTCATGAAAGACAATACAAAATAATTGATAATAAGAAGTGTGTAAAACCAAACATCAAAGAGAGGAAACCATCAAATCATCTTTTCAAATCAAGCAAGAAAAAATCAAATGCAAATGAAAGTATGTTTTCCAAAATTCAAATGAGGCCCCATTTATTTTTGTAAAAATTTAGGGGAGTTGTTGAGGCCTCAACAAATGACGACACATTGGGCGAAACAATTATCTTTGTCTAACATTACCTAAAAGACTTATTCATACTTAATGTTAAAAATAAGTACAATGATTGTAAAGATAGCTCTCTTAATTATGGGTACCACCATATGTTTATGAATTTAAAATATATTCCCATAGAACACAGACACCATGTAACTAACAAACTACCTCTTCAAGCTAATTTATGAGGTTAATTTTCCTTAGCTTTCATTCCAAAAATAATTGGTATAAGGCGTGACCTAGAGCCTTCACTCTAGGTGAGTAAACAATTTCCTATGTGTGTTCCTCATCTCTCTTTAACCCGACATTGCTTTGTTGTTGGAAAACATCCATATCCCTGACAAAGGTGCCTTAGTATCATACAAGTATTGACCCATTGTCAGCAAGCATCCATAGCCCCAACAAGTTTACTTGTACTTACCACACCGCAAGGTTCTTTCGAATTCTCTTTTATTATGTTGCACCCTTAATGATTTGTATATTTGTATTGCATGTGCAATTGGGTCTTTAGGGAAGTGGGGTGATAAGAGAGTTGCTTAGATTTTCTTGGAAGTCTACTCACTTCAAAAGTTTAGCTTAGGGTCTTCCTTCCATCAATCATTTTAGGTATAATATTTTTAATGTGAAGTGAATGGGGGATATAAAAGGAAACCTGCAAGAAACCTAAAGTGTAAATGTGTCAATGTTATAAATATGAATTCATGTTAACAAAGACGTTCCACCGCAAATATAGAAATTTTACTTATAAGTCATAGAACTTTATACTGATGATTAAGTGTAAAGATTTCAGTTGTAGATAGATGTTTAAGAATGACCCATATGCTATCATTTATTTTTGGAGGACTATATCCCCTTTCAAAATTTCAAGTGAAAAAGAAGACAAAAACTTACAAATTCCCAATCTAAAATGGAAAAATCGTAACAATCAAGAAAACTTGAAAGCATGGAAAAATAAAAATGAAAATATAGAAAAGTACTAAATTTTATTTAATCGAAAAGACATAAACATACAAAATAAATTATCAACACAAGATAAGCCCTAAATATACCAACATCTCAACAAGGAAAAAAAATGTGTAAACCAAAATCTTGACATATCACAAGTCAAAATAGAATAAAATAGAATGGAAGAACTAGATTATGATGGATATGATGAATAATAAGTTTGAATTCTAATCCCTATTAGATCCTTCCAATGTTTTGCATATAAATATGTTCTTTCTTTAAAATTGTGATAGATAAAAATTCATTTTACCAATGTATGAAATGTTTAGAAAATCAGGGCTTTTATTAAAAGCAAACATCATAGAGGAATCTAAATTACAAATGAACCATCCTAAAAAAAAAATACTTAACTAAATGTATAGTTATGAAATCAATTTAAAAACATGAGAGCCTTGTTAATTAAGTTTCATGTCAAAAGAGATTAAAATAATGAAATTTTTTGTGTAATCAAAGATCAAATTCTTTCTCATTTTACTCTCTTAAGATATTCTTGCTTCACGATCTTAGAATATTGATTTCACTAAACATTTTACAACTAAGTTATGATAATTAGAAGTTAAATATGGGACTTGAAAAGAAATGTTTAAGGAAAGTAATTATGAGCAAGATGATAAATAACGAAGGGAGAAGGAAGTTAAAGTAAATTTCTCTTAACGCATTTTGATGATGGATCATCTTTAGCTTGACATTGATGTATCACTTCATAACTACATATTTGAGTAAACAAAAGAGAGGTAATCTACTTGTGAAAGAAACAAACAAAAACTGAAATATTTAATCTATTTCTAACATATTCTAAACTACTTTGATTATTAAAAACTACATGAAATCAAACTTCAAATGTAGCCACTCATGTAACTTCGAACCTGCAATCATATGTACATCACAAATTAGAAATAGAAATTGGATTAATAATAAACTATAGGAAGAAAAATTTAAAATATCTTGACCAATATCTAACATGTGGAAGATAAGAATATTATTATTTATAGGAAATTTTGCACGAAAAGATTGATCTAATGAAGATTCTATTTTATCATGATATATACAATGACTCATGTAGAAATATTGGAAGGAATCTACAGATGAGTGATGATCGTGCATAAAAAAATTATGAAGAATAACTTGTGGAAGAATCATGGAATGATTTATTTCAGATATCATAGCAGGAACATGAGAACCTAACATAGCCATCATTTGAAACCAAAGTGTCTCATTTTCTTGACAAGTCTCTTTGAACTTGTATTTCAAATAAACAACTTGTAATGAGTAAATAAGATCAAATAATATGTATGTGTTATCATCCCTCATTTTATAAAACAAATTGTGTTAATAGGATGGCATACATTAACATCATCTATTTCATTAAAGCTTACAATCTCACTTAGTTGATTACTTAAACAACAAGAGTCTCCACTGATAAAAAAAATGCACTTGAATTAATAAAAGATACTGTGAAATAATCTTTCTATAGAAACTCCTTTTTCCCAGTAGAAGATTGACAAGACATAATATCAAAAGATTCATGGAAAGAAACTTGTTTCATTCTTTTCATCTCCTAAATATAAGTTATTATCATCTTGCACCTTATTAGAGTCTGACCATGCAGAATGAAATTCCAAAGGATCTGAAATGATTACCTGGGAAGCACAACCATCAAACATATCAAGGTACAAATAATAATAAGTGGAAGATGAAAGAAAATGAAAAACATATCTTGAAAAAACAACCTTTTTGAATGGTGACTTTTCTTCTATTAGAATATCCATGTCTGATTTCAATTGTGTATTTTTTTATTCTCCTAGAATAAACTAATAAATATCCATGGTATTCTCAATTGAAATATCTGAACACAAAATGTTATCCAAAACATAATTGTGTTCATTGTAAATAGGTAAAGGTGAGAGCAAATTCCAAGAATTTTCAAAATGAGAAGATTCAAGAATTATTTTTGATGGAGGATCAATAATAGTCAATGATGGAGTCTCCCAGAAATTGGTATTGAATATCTTGATTCAAACTATGATAATATTGTTCCATATTATGAACACAAATTGTATATCCAGTCTCCTTCATTCCTAGAGTAGTTGTAGTATTTTATAGAATGTGACAATTTTCTTCATCTCTACTCAAACTTTCCTCCTCATTTAAAGAAGATTCTAATAGATAGGAATTATCAAAAGTCATGTTTACATATTCTAAAATATCATGTTCCTCCTTGATCCTAAAACACTTAGATGTCAAAATTAGTTCTTAAATATATATAAACATCTGACCATATTCGGGAAATGAAGATCATCTTTGACTATTTGCAAATAACATGTGAATGTCTTACTTATCCATAAACTTCCATAACACTGATGAATAACTTGAAAAAATAAAACGTTGAAATGAAGTAAATTAAGATCAACAACAATTCAAATGGGACATAAACAATTCATTAACAATGTTCACCTATCTTGGGCTAGGTCTCTGGGTCCCTTTTCAACAAGTGAGATCGCTCTTTAATGCTCAATTGCCAAAATTACAATGAATGGTCTTACAAATGACAAGTTTTTGAAGACACCCTTTAATTTTTCTTCTCAATACCAAGAACAAAGGTCATTACTGAATTCCTCAAAAAATTCTAAGAAAATGAGTATAAATTGACTATGTTTTGAACATGTTCTTAAAGAACCTGTTTTGCACACATAGCAAGACTATGGGCCTTATACATGACAAATTTAGTTTGGTAATTTTAGGTACATAGAAATTTTACAATCTCTGAGATTGGATGTAGACATTTTACTTTATTCCAACTTTCTCACATACATATTTCATCTTAGAAGTTTTTTCCTAGCTTTTAGGATCCTAAACAGGAGATTACTTTGGGGGCCCTAAGCGACGTTTTTGGTCTGCCACAACAAGCTGTATATTGAGTCCAAGAAGTGTGATAGCATAATGTGTATTCCTCGGATACTTAGACCTTTCCGAGTCAAAGTGTGATAGCATAATGTGTATTCCTCGGATAGACCTTTCCAACGATCTATTGTGCACCTAAAACAAAGATCGTATGCAAAAGTTATGACCCCAGGAAGTTGATGTACCAACTAACCCCATTGGGGCCCACATGACTTTTGGTGCTTCATCTCCTAGGGTTAGGTTTTTGGATGTCTAGGGTTTTGAAATTAATTTTTTATTTAAAAATGCTTTTGGAGCCTCATTGTACTCATCTTCTTGTGAATGAGTGTAGTCGTCACATCTCTTCTCGAAGATAATATGCCACCATTCTAGCAAGGTTGATTCAGTATGCATTTTATAGTTTCATCACATTTCTTATTTAATAGAAGTCAAGTTTTACTATATCCCTGTTAGTATTCACTGTGTCTCTGTGTTAATATTATCGATTTGTGTTTTCATTTCATTCTTCTCATAAATTTGGATCAGTGGTATCAGAGCGGTCTATTCCTTGTCTTTTTTTAGTTTATGTCCTTGACGAGGTCAAGGTATAGAGAGTTGGGTCTCGAGCTTGTTTTGTCTTGAGGAAAATTTCTCTCGCATGCCCAAGAAACCTTCCATGGAAAGAGAAAATAAATATGACAGGACAAGAGATCCTTTCAAAATGTTGCTCAAGGAATCCCTCGAGTGACAGAGGAACAAGATGATGGACAACTTTGCACAAATCCTTCGACAACTACCAACAAGCGATGCATCTACCTCAAACGGAGGCACCACCCTCTTCAAGGTATAGATCAATTTTGATATTCCTAAATTCGAAGGTCAAATAGATGTAGATGTTGTAGATAAATGGCTAAACCTTCTAGAAAGGGTATTTTTTTGTCCAAAACTTTTCTGATAGAGAAAATATTACATTTGCGCTCCTCAAGGTCGTCCCCCATGTCAAAGATTGGTGGGATACTTTCTATGAGTAAAAGGAAACAAAGGGGTCTATATTATTTGTAGTTGCACCCACTTGGGGTTCATTCAGGGATGTTATTAAGGAACAATACTACCATGTTGGAAGTTATGACAACTTATATACAAGATGGACCACATTGTGGTAGTATAGGGACCAAACATTGTCAGAGTTCACCAATGTCTTCCATACCTTTCGCACCAAGCTAGGTATCAAACACTCTGAGAGACATCTGGTTCTCAAGTACTATTGCGGTCTACATAGATACATCCAGAAAAAATGGAGTTTTTGGACATTTCATCATTGGGCACATCCTATCGATATGCTGTCAAAATCGAGTAGAAGCTTAAAGAGAAGACATGAAAGTTTGGGTATGCAAAACCCTCACAGCAGAAGCAGGGAAAATGAGGCCCCAACTGTAATACCCTTGTTTCCCCCAGTTTGTAAATATAACTATAACTGGCCAAGAGAGTATCGAGGACTAGATATGTGTCAATGTTTGATTTGATGAACCTTTGCATAAAAGGTTAATGTATGTATTTTATGTTATTAATAGAAAATGGATGAATGTTGCGTACATGTTGGAAGGGGGGGGGTTTCCAAGATGGACCATGGATTCTATGAGAGATATGGGGAGGGGAAATAGAAATGGGTGAGATGACCCCCCACCAAACTAGTACATTACTAGAATTAATGGCTTAGACCAGAACAATTCTCTGACCTATAAACGGATTACCAGTCAGAGTGGTAGCTGGAAGAGCCCTCCTCAAGAGTTAATGAGGAGATGGGGAAGAGTACCCATCTGCAAGACTTCCAGACCTGACCACAAGCTGGAGATTTGGACCCATGCAACCTTGCCGAGGAAGGAAAGAAGAGAGGTAATTCGTGGGTAGAGGCAAAAGAGCTAGCAAGCAGATCTGCAAAGACAACAGAGTCGAAAGAGAAATCTCGAGAAGAGAAAACGAGCGGTTACAACTCTCTAGTTCGAGGAATAACTGGGTAATAAGATCGTTCTAGGCGTAATAAGATGTGGTAAGGATTCTCGTTACAAGATGATAAACGAGGTTGACGAGTGGCTATGGAAGTACTCGTGCATACCTTCTTCCTTGGTATAGAGAG
The DNA here is from genome assembly GCA_010110895.2 of Picea sitchensis. Taxonomy (NCBI): domain Eukaryota; kingdom Viridiplantae; phylum Streptophyta; class Pinopsida; order Pinales; family Pinaceae; genus Picea; species Picea sitchensis. The sequence continues at coordinate 30,481 of SNQJ01S0031224.1, read as the reverse complement.
AACCAGTTGCCAAGATCTTGTGGGAAGAGGAGGAGAGTAAATTTTTCCCTCGACTGTCATTGAGAAAGAAGAAAGAGTCTCTCTCAGAGCATCATGGTCTAGCTCAGGGGTGGCCAATGGTAAATCCATCATGAATGGATGTGCCTATGGCTGGGTGGAAACATGCACATCTTTCAGTAGTCGCTTCACAAAATCCAGTTTCTGATAAGTATCGTCATACTCTGTGTGTTTAAATGGAAATGGTGATTGAATGCACATATGTTTATCTATTAATGAATGAGTTTTTATTGATTGAATAAGGTATATGTATGTATTATCTCCTTGTGAACTCATGATTTTGAATGGTTTCCTGGTTTCCTCAGTTTAGCAGTTAAATAATCGTGGGATGTAAGCCTACAAGAGGGTCAGGGTAGGATTTATTGGAATGTTTAAGTCTTTTCGACTTCTGGAATCTACCCTTGCGGGAATTTCAAGTTTAGACCCTGTGGAAGGAGGGTGCCTCCTTCATATTCTTCATCGTATGATCGAGGGCTCATGCCCATATCCTGAACCATTTTACAGCTAAAGGAATTTGTGCGTAAGCTTGCAAGAGTTTCAAAGAACCCACATGACCAAGCTCTGGGAGCCCTAAGCTAGGCCCGACCCGAAAGGAGTTGAGCCTTGTTGAATTTGGAACTTCGGGAGTTAGGGGATCTGGAGTGTTTGAGACTAACCATTTATAAATTCGAAACCCCCGAAGGCTAGAGTTACAAAGTAACATGAACCACCGATTCGTGGATATTCAGGATTCCCCTTGGTCGTTGGATCTACGCCGAGGTAACTTTGGTGAAGTCCTACTTTGGGAAAACAAAGATATTATAGCATCAAACTCCTTGAACATTGAAGTTACAAATATAGATCTAGGGATCCTTCAATATCTTGCTTGGCCATTGGATTTATGCCGAGGTCATCCCAACATTGACCGTTCCAAGATCAAGGAGGAATTCACACCACGAATTCCCTGAACGCCGAATTCACGAAGTAATAAGAGTCATGGATCTGAGGACGTTTCAGGATCTCCCATGACCATCAAATCTAGACCACTCTGAGAGTAAGGAGGAATTCACACCAAAAATTGCCTGAACGCCGAAGTTACGACATAACGGAGGTTGTAGATCCAGGGGCCATGTGGACACACCTTGACCGTGAGATCGAAGGCATTGGAAGGAGATCAGTTCGGGGTGATGTGGTATGTTGATGTCACCCAGGGTGATATGGACCCACGTTTGACATGCCACGTGTCACCTAGATTCATACGTTTCATATATCCTACGTGCCTATTAAAACGTGACACATGTCACCCACTGTAGGGCCATGTGTCCTCTCTTCCTTATTGTGTGTCATCTTTGGCACTTACCTGTTTGGTCCATGTGTCCAGAGCCACGTGGAGAGATTTCAGGACTTCGAGAGTCTGGGAATTCGATAATTTGGAGAGCATGTGTACAATAAGAAAAATAGGCATTTATCATCGAATGTCGATCGCCATGTGGTCGGAGCCACGTGGAGAGATTTCGGGACTTCGGGAGTCCAGAATTCAGGACCTCGGAGAGAATGTGTGCAGTAAGAAAAAGGGGCGTTCAACACCGAACGTTGAACGCCGAATTTCGACCACCATGTGGCCCCCAACTAATAACGGTCATACAACTTTGGGAGGCCATATCTTGCAAACCAGAGGTTGGATTAGAGACCGGTAATAGTCGTTGGAAAGATATGGGGGAGTACAAGAGGATGAATAACTTGGAGATATGATTTGAGATGATTATATTAAGAAAAATTATGATTCCCCATCCTTAGAAAGGGTATTTAGGGGTCGGGTGTGTTACAAATTGGCATTAGAGTTGGAAACAACACTTGGCCTGCTTGGGCTCATGAAAGAGTCAAGTGAGTATATTTTCTTTCTTAGAAAATTTTAAGGGAGAGGGAACCCTGTCCTACCCTATCTAGCAGAGCAGGATTCAAACACAGGCCTGGGTGGGCTAGGGAACAATCATAAGACTAGTCTACCAAGGTTGAGATGAGCCTGTCGAGAGTATTATTATCATATGAAAATTATCTACATAAGTTCCATGAGGAGAAGGGTGCATATTAAAATTTAGTTGGGATGTTACCCAACAATATTGAATCATGCTAGATTGTGGCAGAACAAGCCTATCATTTCTTTTGGGAAATGATAGCCAGTCCAATAGTGGGATTGTGTCGAGGGGTATAATGCTTGGTGCACGAAGATATGATGAAATGCATATTGAAAATATAGAGCATGCATATGACATGCATATATACTTATTATAACATGTAATTGAGTGAAAAATATGGTGATTTCATAGATCATATGGTTAGTGATGATCTGACTATGGAAGAATAAGTAAAATGTTGATGATGTTGAGTACATAGTGCCTTATGAGGATAAGGTGGGAGGAATTGATGAAATGTTGATCCTGGATGTGGAAGAGGAAGTGTTGGGACACTTCTAGATGACCAATGGGTCAAGTTGGTATCTAGAGGTGGATGGTAGCCATACGGATATGGCATGGTACACTCAGATAGCCATAAGAGGGAGTTTAGGAAAAGATTCCCCTGTAGATATTTATTGACTAAGAGTGAACTGAGGCATGAAGAAGAGACTGTAAATGGTTATCCTACTACCTTGAGTGATGAAATAACTACCCATATGAATTCTAAATTATGGGAGGTTTTACAGTAGAAAGGGAAAATGTGACCCTTGTTGGTTGTTTCCATGAAGAGAGGGAAACATCAGTATGAATTATGACTGTCAAACTGGTCATATGATTGACTATAACCTCTCGCTAAAGAACACTAATATAAAAATATATATATCAATGTGAATGGATGAGGTAGAGGGGTGCAAGAGATGCACCTACATATATACAAATATATGTATATATGCTTAAAAGAATAATATGACTGCAAGCTCTCAACTGAGAGGGAAGCTTCATATTGAGTGTCTCTATGAGACTTGTCATAAGAATGATTTGAAGATCCTTGGGAGAAGGATCTGTAAGTTCAGTATGTCCATGTGTATGAGTGACATGGAAAAGGTGCAAGCAATGAGTTTGCATGATGAATGTTTAACTGTGTTTATTTATGCCTGAGTGCATAGATTTAATGCATCGTAAGGTTGATTGATATAAGGAATGATATTGAGACCGAATAGATATGAATGAATGATGTTAAAAGTGCAAATGATGCACATGTATGATGTATGAGTGAAATGTAAGGAAATAATTGTACTTTCCCAGATTGAATGAATACCAAGGATGCATGGTTGACTCTATTTTGAAGAGTCATGAAATTTTTGTTTTGAATAATAGCTTAAGGGGAATGTGTTCCATTCCCTCAGGAAAGGCTAGTATAAATAGATGAAAGAGTAAATGAGAAAGGATGCTCTGTTGTCACGATAAAAGGAAACATGATTATGCCTTGAGGACCGCATGAGAACAATTGTGAACAATCATGAGTTAAATGATTTTAATGTAAAAATTTATGTGAGCTGCAAAATATACCTATGGTAGAAACACATAGGCTTATGATTATGCATGTGGTTAAGTGCACCATGGATGTAAGTTAACCAAAAAAGGAATATGTGTGGATAAATAATCTGGATGCATAACAAAGATGCATGTTTATATTCCTTGTGGAATATTTGGTAAACAGTTGAAGCTAAATCAAGGTTGAGGCAATCAAAGATAGTGATGGATATGCAATAAGGAAGTTGTGTGCCGAAGGAGTTCCCTATGAAGGAACTGTGTAAATACTTTGTAAGGAGAACATAGTCACAACCTTAATGATTGTTGGAAATTGGGTAGTGGGATGCAAATTGGGTAGTGAGATGAAAGCATTCTAAAATGAAATGTGTGAGTGGAAGAGTAACAAATGAACATTGACCATTCTGATAACCGAATGGTAATGTGCATAATGCAAGGTTCATGATTCATCGTGAACAAAAGGTTTTTTGTTGTAGCATGTTGATTTACCAAGAAGGTTGAGATGAACCTGACCAAGGCTGCTCAAGGGAAGGAGTAGGAAGATCCCAACAGGGCATAGATTGCATAAGTAAAGAAGGAGAAAAGGGGGAATACTTTTCTCACCCCCAAAAAAACTCGGAATTGTTTAATAGAGTTGTAATCCTTAGAAGAGAAGTTGTGGAAACAAGTACAACTAGAAAAGGGGAAATAAATAGATAAGTAAGTTTGAATGAATAGGCTTGGTTAAACCATGATAAGTAAGGGCAGTGAGGCCTTGGAAAAAAATAACTCAATTGGATTGAAAGTCCAGGGCCGTGTAAAAGGAGTTGGACAAGGGAAGAGTTCCTTGACCCCTTCCTTGTTGTTTATTGTATTTCTTTGGTACGAGAGATTGATTTACTAATGCAGGTAAGTGTTTTG
>SNQJ01S0031224.1:14483-26029 GCA_010110895.2 Picea sitchensis | reverse complement strand
CCAACTTCCTCCAAGAATTTGGCCTCCAAAAATGCCCAATATCCCCCAAAAATGGAGAGAATCAACCAAAAATAGGCATAATAACAATAAAAAAACCAAAAACATTGGATAAAACCCACTTTTCTACCAAAAATATGGGCGCTAGCCCCTTATCCTTAGCGCGCGCCCCTTGATTCGCGGTCATATGGGCTAAATATAGCCACGCGCCCCATGCATTACGCATTAGCTCCTTTGGTTGTGCTAACTCCTGGTCGCATGCGCTATAACCTCGACTAAACAATAGAACCGCGCTCTGTTTAGATTAACGCCTCGGGTCATATGGTGAACCGCCCGTAGACCAAGGGCCGACTCTATCCCAAACTCCCGCCGCGTTGACTCCCGTGCTCATGGTTATATGTAATGGTCGTGTGGTGTACCGAGGGCTGGGGCTAAGCCCCGACCCTTTCCCCCCGCCAACGAAGGTTCAATTCAAACATAAATAGTATGTTTTCCATATATTGTATAAGAACCAACGGGCGCCCGGGTGGCTAGCCCGGTCCCGCTAGTCCATTCCACGGAGGTGAGGTCGTGGTTTTGACCCTGACGAAACCACAACAACTTTTACACCAAACCCAACAGCCAACCACACGGTGCCACATGGCAGCCCGTGAATGGGCCACGTGGCACCTTAAAAACCAACCAAAACACGCCACGTGTCAGCTGCTAATTGGTCCACATGTCTGCCATGTCAACCGTCATACTTCCACCTATCAGTTTGCGTGTCTGCCTTGTCTGCCTGTCGTACTGCTCTGTCAGCCTGCCATGTCAGCTGCTGATGTCACCCATGCCACGTGTCACCCTTGCAGTGGTGACACGTGTCACCTCGGGATAGGTCCAACTGTACGCCCGTACGCCCAAATTTTCCTGCCACGTGTCATCACCCGAGGCTACCACGTCACATGTACGAACCTGCCACGTCAGCGTACATACATGCCACGTCAGCGTCCGTACGGACTATACGGACTGCACAGTCAGCAATTTTTTTGCCTATTTGACTTTTCGGACAGAATGCAATATCTTATCCATACGGAGCCCGTTTGACAAAGTAAATATACCACTGGAATCAGGAAGAAGAGACGGACGCAATGGCATAGGTTTTGTCGCATTCTGTGAACTTTCATTTTTGAGCATTTTTCAAGCCCTGTCAGGCTTCTGGATCCGATTTTGGATCATGAAGTAAAAATAAAAAAAAAGGTTGCTAGCAGCCATAACAAGTATACAAATATTCATGCCCGTGTGTCATAAGGTATGGAGGGATTTGTAAAGAATCTCCTGTAAAGTATTTTAATTTCTTACTGATATGTGAATAATTTTGAGTGGCTATTGTATGCCATTTCTACCCAAGCAGGGTAAGATTAAGGAAATATGAATATGAATAATAAAGAGAGGGATTCTATGCAAGTCCAGGATGAGTTATAATCCTTGCAAGAAAATGCATGAGTAAGGAGTACCATGGGTACAATGACCAATATAGGGAGATTGGGAATAAAGGTGCTCATAGTTAGCACATTGCATGGACTGCATTGAGGAAATGCATGTTTTCATAAGAGGGAAGACAATGGATTTCCCATTAAGGAAGGAGAACCTTCCAATACTCCACTTGAACTGTGTAGTTGTTAAAGAAAATAAAATTTGGGTGTCCATGAGTGTTGGCACCTTGGTTACTAATGAAGGAAGAATGCTTGGGTTCATTCAAGAGAAACTTTTAGTCTCATATGTGTTGATTTGGGATCATGATCATCTTCTAGCAGGAAGCATAGTCATGATGCAATAATGAATGAGAATGAATAAGCCATATGGTGAAGAGGTTGGTTAAGCTCCAACACACCATCGAAAAGTGCTTGTCATAAAGTATGGAAAACTTGAAATCAATGCAAGGGTGCATTGGGTATGAATGTGACCATGAATATTGGCACATTAATTAAAGTCATTTGATATTTGAATTGTATTTGGAAAATTTAGTATGTTGAAAGGATGCATACGTAAATAATGATATTTCATTTTTCTTTGTACCCTTGAATGGATGAAAATGAATTGGGCTGTTAGTATGCATACTTTTGAAAATATAATGTGCATGAAAACTAAAAATTGGTTTGGCTAAGGAATGTTGAAATTGCAGGAAGAAAGGGGTCTTGGATATGGCAGTTTTGTAAGACCATAAGGAACACCAATTTATTGTTGAGATAAACTTCTATGGGAAGGAAAGTCCCATACTTGTGAATTTGGTTCATGTGTAGAACATATCTAAAAATAAATGTGGAATTTGGAAATTTGTGGGTAACAAATTTGCAATAAAATTATGAATTTGAAATTGATGATAATTTCTCATAATTTATGTATATCTGTGATACATGTGAGATGCAAAATATCTTTCTAGGGAGGACAGGTGAAGGTTGTCAAGATGGAAATCATGAAAACATATATTGTTGAGACATGAGAACCCTGTGGTAAGTCATGATATCCCTATAATATGTTGTGTTGTGGCAACACAATCTGGAGGGACACCTCGACAGAGAAATTTTGAGGGATCCCTTGACTGTAAGGCTCAATGAAGTATTTATAACTCTTCCTGTGCGAGAAATCCTTGGAAAGGAAATATGGATCGCTCGAGGAACTATATAGCAGAGAAGGGGATGCCTGAGCCTGGGACTGAAGGGTGAGTGACTGCAAGGGAGAGGAGACTTTGATAATTCTTATAAACTATTGTCTGGGATCATGCACACAATGGGTATGTCAAGGAAAAATAGTGAGTTGAGATAACAAGATAGGCATATGGATGCAAATCCACAAATTTCACAGATAAGTATTGTGCTAGATTATGAAATTTGCCTCTTGAATTTTGCATAACAATAAAAAAAAATTGCATTTAATTTTGATTAATATGCTTGTTGTCCAAGATTTTTGAAGGCAGGTGACAAAGGCCAAGAGTCTGGAAAGGACCTGAACCAGAAAGAGGATCAAGATTTCTGAAGCAGCTGAATGAAAAAGGCATGACATATGTTACTGAGAAAGAACATCAAGGATGATGTTCCTTTAAGGGGGAGGGGATTGTAATACCCATGTTTCCCCCAATTTGTAAATATAACTATAAATGGGCAAGAGACTATGGCAGACTAGATATGTGTGAAATGTTTGATTTGATGAAACTTTGCATAAAAGGTCAATGTATGTGTTTTTTGTTATTAATATAAAATGGATAAGTGTTGCATAACTACTGGAAGGGGGGGGGGTTCCAAAATGGGCCATGGATGTTATGAGAGAGATGGGGAGGGGAACCAAAAATGGTTGAGATGACCCCCCACCAAACCAATACCTTACTGGAATTAATGGCTAATACCCAAAACAATTCTATGACCCAGAAATGAATTACCAATCAGAGTGATAGTTGGAAGAGTCTTCCTCAATAGTCAATGAGGAGATGGGCCAGAGTACCCATCTGCAAGAATTCCAAACCTGACCACGATATGGGGAATTCAGACCCATGCAAACTTGTTGAGGAAGGAAAGAAAAGAGGTAATTTGTGGGTAGAGGCAAAAGAGAAAGCAAGCAGATCCGTGAAGAGAGAAAAGTCAAAAGAGAAATCTCGAGAAGAGAAAAAGAGAGGTTACAACACTCTAGTTCGAGGAAGAACCGGGTAATAATCGCGTTCTAGGTGTAATAATTTGTGGGTAGGATTCTCGTTACAAGATGATAAATGAGGCTAATGACTAACTATGGAAGTACTCGTGCAGACCTCCTTGCTTGGTATGGAGATGACCAGTTTCCAAGATCCTATGGGAGGAGGAGGAGAGTAAATTTTTCCCTTGACTGTCATTGACCAAGAAGAAAGAGTCTCTCTCAGAGAATCGTGGTCTAGATCGGGGGTGGCCAATGGTAAATACATCAGGAATGGTTGTGCCTATGGTTGGGTGGAAACATGCACCCCTTTCATCAGTCACTTCACGAACTCTAGTTTTCTGATAAGTATCGTCATACTCTATGTGTTGAAATGGAAATGGTGATTGAATGCACATATGTTTATCTGTCAATGAATGAGTTCTGTATTGAATAAAAAATGTAGATGTATGTATTATATCCCTTTGAACTCATGATTTTGAATGGTCTCCTGCTTACCTTAGTTTAGCAGTTAAAGAGTCATGGGACGTAAGACTACAAGAGGGTCGGGGTAGGATTTATTGGAATGTTTATGTCTTATCGACCTATGGAATCTACCCTCACGGGAATTTCAAGTTTAGACCCTATGGAAGGAGGGCGCCTCCTTCATATTCTTCACCATATGACTGAGGGCTCATGCCCATATCCTTAACCATTTTATGACTAAAGGAATTTGCGCATAAGATCGCAAGAGTTTCAAATGACCCATGGGACCAAGGTCTGGGAACCCTACGCTAGGCCCGAAAGGAGTTGAGCCTTGTTGGCTTTGGAACTTCGGTATTTTGGGGATATGGAGTGTTTTGGCCTGACCATTTATAAATTATAAATCCTCGAAGGCCGGAGTTGCGAAGTAATGTGAACCACTGATTTGAGGATATTCAGGAATCCCTTTGGCCGTTGGATCTATGCTGAGGTAACTTCGGTGAAGTCCTACTTCAGGAGAACATAGATCTTATAGCATCAAACTCCCCAAATTTCAAAGTTACAAATGAGAGCCATGGATCTGGGGAGTTCACTAAGAACCCCTCTTAACTGTATGATCATCCAGAGGAGGGATCCGCTCATGGTACATCGACAAAGTCCTACTTTGGGAGAGTGGAGTGGCCATAAATTCGAAACCCGAAAGGCTGGAACTGTGAAGTAACGAGAACTGTATATCTAGGGATCCTTCGGGATCTTCCCTGGTCGTTGTATTTATGCCAAGGTCATCCCAACACTGACCACTCCAAGAGAAAGGAGTAATTCACACCACGAATTCCTCGAACGTCAAATTCACGAAGTAATAAGAGCTGTGGATATGAGGACATTTCGGGATCTCCCGTGACTGTCAAATTTAGACCATGGTCAACCCGATGTTGACCACTCTGAGAGAAAGGAGGAATTCACACCACGAGTTCCCCGAAAACTGAAGTTACGAAGTAACGGAGGCTGTAGATCCAGGGGCCACATGGACACACCTTGACCGTGAGATCAAAGGGCTTGGAAGGCAATTAGTCCGGGGTTATGTGGTAAGTGGATGTCACACAGGGTGGCGTGGACCCACATTTGACATGCCACGTGTCACCTATATTTAGACATTTCATAGACCCTACATGCCCATTAAAACATGATACGTGTCACCCACTGTAGGGGCCACGTGTCCTCTCTTCCTTGTCGCATGTCATTCCTGGAACTTACCTGTTTGGTCCATGTGGTCAGATCCAGATGGAGAGATTCTAGGACTTTGAGAGTTTAGGAATTTGGGACTTTGTAGAGCATGCGTATAGTAAGAAAAAGGGGTGCTCAATACTAAACGTCGAACGTTGAACGTCGACCACCGACCATCATGTGGCTATATCCACGTGGAGAGATTCAGGGACTTAGGGAGTTCGAGAATTCATGACCTCAAAGAGCATGCATGTAGTAAGAAAAAGGGGCATTCAATGTCAAACATCGAATGTTTAACATCGACCTCCATGTGGCCCCCAACTAATAATTCCCGAACAACTTTGGGAGGCCATATCTTGCAAACCAGAGGTCAGATTAGATCCTGGTAACAGTCGTTAGAAATCTATAGGTGAGTAGAAGAGGATGAAGAACTCAAAGATATAATTTGAGATGATTAGAGTAAGGAATATTTTGATGCCCCGTCCCTAGAAAGGGTATTTAGGGGTTGGGTGTGTTACACGAACCCGTAGAACAATGGGTAGAGTAAGGATGGGAAACCTCAGGAAAACCATTCCAAACTACAAATAAAGAAGGACAATGGGAAGACAAAGAAAGACACTGGGAAACAGTGTGAGTTCCATAAGGTCCTCTTGGATAACACCCCTGAATGTCAGTCAAAGAAATCATTGGTGGTTGAGTTGAAAGCATCTGAACAAGATGCAAAATCTCACTTGGAGTGAGAACCAGAAAAAGGGAGAAGGATCATTGATGCAGAACCCAATGCCACTGTTGCTACCACCGCCAAGGTCCATCTTGATGAACCTTATGAACCAGAGGAAGGTGAGAACCTATTTCATTCACAGATGTGAGTGAAGGGTATTATGTTTCACTTCATCATTGATAGTGGTAGCCAGAATAATCTCATCTCAAAAAAGCTCATTATGCGGTTGGCTCTACCGACATTACCACACCCGCAATCGTACACCATCGGATGGATCCGCCAAGGGAGAGATCTACACATCATCCAAAAGTGTCATCTGACCTACGACATCAAGCCCTTCAAATATGACGTATTGTGTGATGTCTCCTCCCTTGAATTTTATGATTTTATTTTGGGAAACCCTTATTTATGGAAACTTCATGATGTATATGAGTCTAGGCCTCATAGTGTTATTATTACTTTCGACAGGAGATTATACAAGATACCAGAGGTAGTTCCATCTATCGCCATTTCCTTGATATCTTCCAAGCAATGCAGGAAGGTCATCTCTTAGACCGGGAAGTGTGTCTTCCTTGTGATTCATGCTCCGAGTGAGTGGAAGGTTGCAACCACATCCATGGCCTCAGCGATAGGTCTCTCCATGCAACAGAAGCAAGTGGATAAGGTTGTGGAAGAATACAAAGATATATTCTCCTCACCCATTGGGGTACCTCTACACTGTCAGATCAAACACTCAATTGATATGACCCCCAGTGCATTGCTACCAAATGGGCCAGTTCCAAGAGCTACTTGAAAAGGGGCACATCCTCCCAATCTCATCATCTTGTGGAAGCTTAATTGTTCTTGTGCAAATGAAAGATGGGCCCCGATGACTCTGCATTTATTATCGAGCCCTAAATAAAATCACAGTCAAGAATCGATACCTAATTCCCTGAATTGAGAATATCCTTGACCATCTCAAGGGGGGGAAATACTTCAGTAAGATTGATCTGAAGTCCGGCTACCACCAAGTTCCAATAGAGCAGACCGATGTATGGAAGACTTTATTCAAGTCCAAAGAAGGTATTTTTGAATGGTTGGTCATGCCCTTTGGCTTGACAAATGCCCCAAAAACTTTCATGAGGATGATGGATGATATCTTGTGGAATTTCACCAATTATTTTGTGGTAGTGTATTTGGATCACATCCTCATCTTCATCAAGAATTGGGGGGAACACCTGCAACACATTCATTAGGTTCTACACACTCTGTGACAACAAGTTATAGACAAATTTGGAAAACTACTTCTTCGGCTTGAACATGGTCAAGTACCTAGGCTACATTGTTTATGAGCATGGGGTGCATGTTTATCCTGCCAAAACATAGGTCATATGTGACTGACCAGCCCCGAACATGCTCATTGAGCTCTAGAGATTCTTAGGCCTTGCAACTTTCTATCGCAGGTTCGTGTTGGGATTCTCCTACATTGCGTGGGCCCTTAGCCAAGTGACCAGGGGCAGTGGCAAGAAAATATTTGTGTGGGTCTATTCGTAACAGAAAGTGTTCTATGATTTGAAACAACTCTTGTGCTCAACCTCGGTGCTCTCATTACCCGACCTACACTAGCCATTTTAGATTGAGACAGATGCTTCAAAATATTTTGTGAGAACAATTCTCACTTAGCATGGATATCGTGGCCTATCATAGTGAGAGATTATAAGATATTGTCCATAAGTACCCCAATTACAACAAATAAATGTACTCCATTGTAAAAGCATGCCACTAGTAGAGGCATTACATTCTTGGGAAGGAGATAATCATCAACACTGATCATAAGCCTCTACAGGTCATGCAGACACAAGGAAAATTACAAAATGACCGCCATCAGAAGTGGTCCACATACTTGCAACAATTCCATATAACCATCAAGTATAAGACATAGAGCACCAACCACATCGTTGACTACCTCAACCGACCTCCAGTTTCCGCACTAACCACGGTGTTAGACTCCTACTGACATGAGACCTCTGAATGGCCCCAACTCTATGAGAGATATCCTGACTTCACCACTACCTACCAGATGTTGGGCCCAAACACAACTTTCATTGATTTTCATCTGTAGGACAGGTTATTGTGAAATCTAGGCCATCTCTTTGTTCCATCAAGCGAGCGTGCGAAGCTAATTTGGGAAGCTCACTACAGTCGGGTGGCAGGACATTTTGGCATAGAGAAGACAGTGGCAGTGTTGTAGTGATCTGAAAATGATCTTTTAAATACTATGGTTAGTACCCTTTTGGAGGACCAAAAGGTCTTAGTGGGGAGGCATGATCCAAAATGGCCTAAAAATCAAAGTTCTCAGAATCAGACTTAACCAACGCCATTGCATCTGTCTCATCGTGCTGATTCCAGCCATAAAATATTTGAACTAGTTGTCATTGGAAAAATATGGGCTGCCACGTGGTGCCCTTTGATTGGGCCACGTGTCTCCCTTGGATTGGTTCATACCATCACAGTCAGCATCTAGTCAGCCTGCCACATCACCGCCGTACAACCCAGTCACCTACCATGTCATCTGTCGTACAACCACATATCGTGCCACATCACGTATGCATTTCACATTCACCCTGCCACATCAACATCTATCTCGTCGTGTTGATTCTGGCCATATAATTGTTTCCTCAAACAAACACCGTATACGAAAGTTATCGCATTTTGATCAAATTCCCAAATAGACAAAAAGTCATCTGGTCAAAGTCAATGTTGATGTCAGCAGTACGACAGGTGATGTTAGCATGACATCAAGATGAAGTTAGCATGATGTCATGATGACATCATCATGTTGATGTAAAATCACCAGGAGGTGACACGTGTCACTCAGATTCAACATTTTTGGGCTGAGTTGGCATTGTACAAATTTGACATGTGGCACTGTACGAATGACATGTGGCAGTCTGTACATGACGTGGCCCAATGATAGACTGACACGTGGATGTACAAATGAAAAGTGGGTCGTACAAATGCTGACATGGTAGGGTGACTGTGCAGTACGAACGTGACATGGTTGTATGGAAGATGATGTGGCAGGTGACTGGGTTGTACGACAATGACATGGCATGTTGACTATGTTACTAACTGTGCTAGTACAGACCAATCCGAGGGAGACATGTGGCCCAATCAGAGGGTGCCACATGGCACCCCATATTTTTCCAATGACAACTAGTTTAAAAATTTTGGGCTCTGGGAGTTTTGAACCTTCGACCTATATGGGAACCAACATACTAACAAAACTAGGGCTACCATCTCCGCTACATGTGGTTCTTGTTATAGATATGGATAGATATATTTTTGAATTAGAAGTTTGTGTGGATCTTTGGATAAGCTTTGGTTGGCGGGGACCAGCCCCAGCTGACCAGGGGCTAGAAACCAGGAGCCAGGGTTAGTTGCAGGCATGTGGGGGCTTAAGTGTAGGCCATATGGCCATGCCAATGACCAAGGGGCATGAGATCAGAGGCTAAAGACCAGCGCCAACCAGCCCAAGGCCATATGGAGGCGCACATGTGACCAGGATCTTGAGGATTGGGGGCTGCACCTACATATTTGGCCAAATTGTTTTTTTTTTTTACCATATAATATATTTTTAAAATGATTTTACCTTGTTTTTGGTGGATTTTGGTAATTTTTGGGAGATCTGGAGCCCTTTTTGAGGCCAAATCTTGGGAGGAAGTTGGGAGGAAGTTGGGAGGATGTTACTAACTTCGAATCTATATAAACCAAAGGTTCTTGGAAACCTTAAGACAGGTTCATAAGAGGAGAAATGCTATAGAATTGTGAATCCAAAATCATTTTTATGCAGGGAAGCCATTGAGGAGAGGAGCTTTGCAGGCCAATTTTGGGAGCTTCGCTCAACCATTTTCAGTGCCCTCAGTTGTGTTGGGTTCTTGAGGTCTAGAATAACACAACTAGACTAGTTTGTAATCCATTTGACACCTTTATGATGTACTTTTGAAGATTTTAAAAGAAATAAGAAAGCCTCACCCACTGATACAAAGGCACAGAGACTTAGGGGATCTTGCCGAACTCTGTTAACAAATTTGTTGTTATGGTTTACTGATTATTTCTGCTTACTTTCAGATCTGCATATCTTATTATGGATGGCATGTTATATCATTCATTCTTACTTTTTCCTTCAATTCCTAAATGGTTAATGCTCTCTTGTTTTAAAACTTAATGATAGTCTTTAAAAGATCTTTTCGGATCAAGTGGTATCAAAGCAGTTTGACGGTTCGTTTTTGAGTTTGCATGATTACCAGGGAAAATCTAAATCATGGTGAAGGTGATCTGGTTGAAGAGAATCCTGAGATTGGATCAAAAAAGAGAACTTCTCAAAGTGAGAAGATGGCATCAGAAGAGGGAATTTCTCATAATGAGATAGAGTTTCAAAAGACCTTATTCGTGATGTCGGAGATGGTAAAGGTTTTATATGATGATTACTTGGAGCGGAAGAGACCAATTCTAGGTGAATCTTCAAAAGCCAAAAGTGAAGAAGGAGAGGATCCTCCTAAACCTCCTCCTTCACCTCATTATTCTCCATCAATTTCTTCTTCTTCAAGTACAAGTTCCAAATCCACCGCAAGAAAACATTCCCATAAACATAAACATGATATTCCTTTACTTAAGCTCGATGTGAATTTTGAATTACCCATGTATGATGGTGAAGTAAATCCAGAGAGGCTTGATAACTGGGTCAGAAAGATGGAATTTTATTGCAATGTGAAACAAATCAAGGATGAGGAAACTCAAATCAAATTGGCATCGCTTTGACTTGCAGGCACAACACTCATCTGGTGGTAAAGCAAGTTGCAACATAGCACGCAACAAGTGGGTAATGTATTTCCATCATGGAAAGTTTTTGTTTCTGCACTTAAAAATCAATTTTATCCTTTGGGTTATAAAGAGAAGGCTCTAAGTGAATGGAAATGTCTTAAACTAAGAAAGGGACAAACAGTGCAAGAATACATAGATGAATTTTGTAAGATGGCATTGATGTTAGACATTCCTTTACATACCCAAGAAACTTTTATGAAGTATATAGGAGGTTTACTTGCACACATTCGTAACACTGTATTTATGTTTGGACCTACTAATCTTGATGAGGTTTCTGTTCAAGCAACATACATTGAGGGAAGGAAAATAAGAGTTGGTGTATCATGGGAATCGTCTTCAAGAAAATAGGACAAAAGGAAGGGGAATGGAAAGAAAGAAAATTTAGTGACAAGAAGGGAAGATAAACTCTCTTGCAAGCATTGCAAGAAAGAAGGGAATAATGATGACCATTGCTGGCAATTTCATCCTAAGAAGAGACAAAAATGGTTCAAAGAGAGGAAAGGGAGGCAAACAACTGCAACAACACCATGACCAACAGACTTGGGATCAAATTCAGGTGATGAGTTTAAAATCACAACAATTGGTTTGACAGGTAAAACTGGTGATGTATATGATTCTAGAA
>SNQJ01S0031223.1:68459-84059 GCA_010110895.2 Picea sitchensis | reverse complement strand
TGCCAGATTTATTTACGCAAGTATGCACATAGCTTGCAAATTATGAAATCTATACTTCTTAAAAGCTTCAGAAATTAAGTAAATTGGCACATAAATTAGGTAAATTAGTAGAATTATATTGTCTTTTAAATTCTGGTTGTTACGGTATGGGCTTTATACAACCTATGGGCAAAGGGAAACACTTCAGAAATGGAAAAAATTAATGAATGGCATGTGAGAAAAGTTAGACACCAACCAACAACAATTCAACTCTGTGAGTGAGAGAAATTCCCCCAATGAATCTTCAAACTATATTAGCAACTTCCAGGAAAATAGAAACATATCTAGAAGGAGAGTCGTCGATTTCCAACTCCCAAGTGGATGTACGAGCACGGTTAAATAGTTGTTAGACCGGATTACTGGACCATGGAAACAGTATCTGAGGAAAAACAAACCAAATCACAACTAGTACATATTTCCCCTTATGAAGTAATACACAAACAACCATTAATTTTAGTGAACGCCATTTACCATTTAAATTATAGTGCAATTGTTTCCACTCATAGACAACGAAAATCAAATACAATAAACACACACAAAAACCTCATAATTTACCTTGGAAACCCAAATAGGAAAACCAACATTCTTTTAGCTTCAATCAGGCTCTTTATTATTCAATAATGGGAAAGTTATGGGCTTTGTAGTTCATCTCTATATTCCTCAATGATTTATGGGCAACCCCCTGCTTCATTCACAACCAAAGAACCCATTTTTCATTATGGGGAAATAGGATATAGGAGAGTCGATCCACTGGGAGGATAGTTGGATGGCCAGGCATCTCTAACATTTCAACTTCTCCCCGATTTGTTTCTTCACCTCCTCTTAGTAGTTTTTCTTTTCTCCCAGTGGGAAATGGTTGCATGAATGTCTCATATTTTCTTAATACATTATTTATTTATGTACAACAGTATAGTACCCGACTTCACATCTCATATGTTTTACTTAGACTACATTGAATACATGAGTAGACATCAACCATGATGTCATGGGACCCTTCATGCCAACAAGTTGATATACATCAAAATCCATAGCCTTAATTAATTCCCTTGTTGATCATCCTAGATCCCATGCCGATAGCCAATTGTTCATGTTCTCATCCAATTCAGATTAGAACTAGGCCATATTATTCCATGTATGAGACATTGAGAAATGTTAAGTTGGTGCAATTCTTTAACTAGGCAAGTATCTATGAGGGACATGTTCTCAGATAGCAGGGAATTGGTCTATATACAATGGATATATTATTAAAAATTAGAAAGTGAAAACAAATTTGTTATTTAGTGGATTTTATCGGACAATAGAGAGTTTTTATGTATACATTTTGTAGATTTCTAAAAATGAGAGGGCGAAGATGAATCCATTATTTAGTGGATTGCATTCTTTATATGAAAATCAAATCAAAATCATTGAGGTCAGTACATTGGATGGACATAGGCAAAATTTGTATAGTTGAAACTTTATTGAAAACCTTTAAAATCCATACAAATTTGATTATTTATCTAGTGATTTATCCATACAACTACTTGCAACAATATATACTACTACAATCAAAAGAAGGACTCGGGGAAAACAACAAAAAAAAATTACTTTCAACAAAATTTAGAATTGCTTTCCTTCACCACCTCATTATTGATCTAAAACATAGTGACCAACACATCCTCTTGAAGAGGACTTGAGATAAACATGGATAACAAAAGCACTTGGGTTGTGATCAACTACCTATTGAATGCGGTGATGACCATGATATAGTAAGGCCCAATGCTATGATGAAAATGAACATGTTCCCTTAGAAAGACAAACACATATCCCTTCTCTAACTTGTGAGAGAACAACGTATTATTAGTAGTGATAAAAGTGAAAAGAATGTGCTCTCCATCATAAACACAATCTTCATCCACACTCTATAAATTGACAATAAACAAACATATATGGTTATAAAAAAAATGTATCATACTAAACTAAAATGTATAAACTCACAAAAAAATATGGAAAATACTCTATTAATATATTATGTATAAACAATTAGAGTTCAAAAAAAATATGGAAAATACTCTATTAATATATTATGTATAAATAATTAGAGTTTTGAGATTCGATGGTAATGATTTTGATTATTATTCAATAAGGAGAGGTCAAAGTGAATCTCAACATGAGAGATAGGATTAAAGAGCAAGAAGAAAAGATGACTAACAATTTGGCCCTAATTAGTTTGGAAAATAAATTGGATATCAACCCCATCAAAGATGAAATGAAAGGTTGATTGAGTTGGATCATGAGCATGACAAAAGAGCCTCGAACCTCATAATGTTTTGTATAAAAGAACAACAAGATGATGACACACTAGCAATAGTAAAAGAAGAACAAAAAAATAAATCACAAATTGAAACAACTTACGTGATAGAACCAAAGAGAATGAGAAAAGAAATCAAATATAAAGATAGGTTGATCCATGTCAAAGTACGCTATAATGACCATAAATATGGCATACTCAGTCAAATCCAAG
Source organism: Picea sitchensis (assembly GCA_010110895.2). Taxonomy (NCBI): domain Eukaryota; kingdom Viridiplantae; phylum Streptophyta; class Pinopsida; order Pinales; family Pinaceae; genus Picea; species Picea sitchensis. Next base: position 81,517 of record SNQJ01S0031223.1, on the reverse strand, counting down.
CTTAAAGGTGTCATAAATATTTATAAATCAAGACCTCATTCCATACCAAGATGAATTAAGGAAGGAAAATCACAAGATAAAAGAAGCAAGGAATGAATGGAAAATGAGGCAATGCTTACACATTGAAAATTATTTTTAAGAATAGAATCTGTGATAATAATAAATATATGAATTTGAAAGACTTAAATTAAATTCTAAAAGATTCAGTAATCCCTTACCTTTTTTAAGGTATGATAAATTTGGTCAGACTGTCATCATCATCATCTTCATGAATATAAGTACTTATGCGTGTTCATAAATACTCTAACTTCTAAGTAACAACTTGATCCCTCTTACTATGTGTAAATATTTTGACTATATAATAATAAATGTAAATGTCAATGTTGTGAACTTTGGGCTAATCCTTGGTATTTTATTTTTAATGCAATTGAAATTGTTAGCATGTTGATATTAGGGAGAAGATTTAAAAATTGTTAAGTTAAATAACATAAGAGATTTAAATCACTAAGAACATATTATTTAAATTCTCACATTATTTAAATTTATAGTCATTTTATTCAATTAAAAAAGCGTCTAATATTTTTATTAATTTTAATTTTAACTAATAATTTTTTTACATTCATATAATTTTAATTTTATTATTTTTAATTTGAATATTATTATTTTTCTAATACACCACAATCAACACACTAAACTCATAAAATACAATCACTACCATACCTCCTTAAAATTATAATAGAACATTTATTTCCTAATTTATGAAATCCACTTGCTTACAAATATAAGGTAAAAATTATAATAGACCATTTATTTCCTAATTTATGAAATCACTTGTATACAAATATATAAGGTTCTTTGTTTGTATAAATTTTCTTTTTAGCCCACCACATTATTTACATCTTTTATACGTTATTTGGATTATTTCATAAATTTTGTTTTAATCATTATAATATATTTACTTTTAATTTTTACGCTAAATAATACACTAATTTATATTATATTATATATATATATATATATATATATATATATATATATATATAAATATAAAATAATGGGAAAAAATTGTGATGGCAAGGTGTTGCGTGACAGCCTGATTCACAATCAATTGCAGCAAGGAAATACTTCGTGTTATTGTTGGATAGAGAAGAGAAGGTATATATTACTTTATTCGGAAATGGCAATGTGACATGGTGTTTTAGTTTGGAATTATTGGAATCCGATGGATAATTCAAATTCTTTCACCTTTTCCCAACAACCTCAACATTTCTTTCACCTTTTCCCAACAACCTCAACATATGAAGACATAAAAGTCAATGAGGGTCGGTTTATGTTTCTGTCAACTAAATAAAATTTACAGAGTTTAGCTCGTGAAAATCCACATACATAGAGGTTTGTTACCAGATTTACCATTTTTATTTATAGTAAATTGGTTGTTAGCTGTTAATAATTTACAATAATAACTCTGGTACAGTATACGACTAAGATGGTTCTCTGTCTGGCCCCATTACCGAAAACTCATTAAACATGACAAATTGTGCCTTAGCATAAACATGGAGTCTTATAGCAATAATTTACCCATTTATAATCATGAGAACATTAACACATTGTCACGCCACCCTTTGTAAGAGTTTCAAATTTGTGAACCTTGTTTTTTTTCTTTCTTTGCTCCATGACTATCGAATTTGACTCTTGCATTTTATAATTCATTCACTTCAAAACAATTTGATTATCCCTTGTAAATGTGATTCTACAAACAACACATCTCTAAATTGTCATCCTTGTACCAAACAACATATCTCTAAATTGTCATCCTTCTACCAATTGGGAATTAACCATACTTTTAGGCTAAACATAGGACATGTTTCCATCTACCAAGACACATAGGTAACCAACCATGACGCTCTCCCTTTTTTAAGGAAAATACTCTTGATGTAGAATGTATCTATGTCAATCCAAACCTGTTACAAAATTTAGAGGCCATCTCAAAAATATATGACCAAAATATTGTATCTTATGGTTTGTTTGTAGTCACTACCAAAATATGGTATCTTATGGTTTGTTTGGAATCGCTACCAAAATATTGAATCTTATGGTTTGTTTGGAGTTACTAGCAAAATATTGTATCTTATGGTTTGTTTGGAGTCACTACCAAAATATTGTATGGTTTGTTTGGAATCACTACCAAAATATTGTATCTTATGGTTTGTTTGGAGTCACGCTCATAATTGATGAGTTTCATTTGGCCATTTCTTTTTTTGCTAGGAAAATACACTGGATATAAGTGTATCTATGTCAATCCAACACATTGGACCCTATCAATGTAATAATAAGAGCCAACACTATAACAACTATAAGAGACTTCTTTCCATAACATGTATAAACTTCACAATTGCCTATTACAAAATTAAGAGATCATCTCAAACATATATGACCAAAATCTTGTATATTATGGTTTGTTTGGAGCCAAAATCTTGTATCTTATGGTTTGTTTGGAGTAATAATCATGTAAAATTACAAAGAGATTTTGTCTAATGTTATAGTCTAATATTCTAACATAGCCTAATATCATGTAATGTAAGGTTCGACATCTCAAATGCCACTACAACTATTGTTGGAAATATTAATTACAAGTTGGTGAGCTTTATGTCTTCCTCGACTTAGTCAGTCATTCAGTCTGCAAAGTTCAAGTTCGTGAGCTCTACGTTTATGCAAACTCAGTTTTTTGTTAGTCAACAAGAAGGGGAGTTATTTATGAGCTGATCTTTAATCTTTCTTGAGCTTTGTTAAATAGATAGAAGTCAGTCCAAATATATTGTCATCTTAATTGTTTGAGTCAGTTCCCTTCTTTAGGAAGTCTCAGTCTTAGTCTATATATGTCTGAATCTGTAAGTAGTCTATATACATATAGAACAAAGAGCGGTGTCGATTGTTAGCAAGCAACAAAATTTGTATAGTGAGTCGAAGAACTCTGAGAGCACAAGCTCTGTGTGTCTAAAAGTATGCAGAAGTTGTTGAAGCTAATGCTCGACATATTCTTGTAATAGTGCACAGCGCCAAAGTTCATAATATATTAGTTATCTGTGTGTTGATGTATTTCTGAGTTTAATGTTGTGAAAATATATTCTCGTTGTTTATGCTCAAGCTTAAGTTCATAGTTTATGTGCTGAGAATACACAATGTTAAGAAATCGTTTTGTTAAGTGTTATCATCACAGTGCGCAGCATATTGAGTAGTTTGTGAACAGCGCATCAATTCATGAGAGTTCAGCGATGAAGAATTCCATTGCCCATTATTTGTAATTGCACTGCGCAGAATTTATCTGTGTGATGTAAATCCAAGATTTGGTATAAGAGCAAGTTGATCAAAGCGAGGTTGATCAGAGAAATTTTTATCAAAGTGAGTTTCAAGAGAAGCAACTCTGTTGAAATGTGAAAAATATGGCTTCTACTTCAAATCTGCAACCTCCCACTTTCACGGGAAAAAATTATGAGTTATGGTCCTTGACCACGAAGGCATTATTCTGAGGTCAATATGTATGGGAGATAGTCGAAAATGGCTATGTGGAACTAACAAAAGCGTACAATGCACTCACACAAGCTGAGAAGGATGCTTTGAAAGATCAAAGGAAGAAGGATGGAAAGGTGATGGTTTACATACACCAAGCCATGCATGAAAGCATGCTCCCAAGAGTTGCATCAACAAAGAAATCCAAGGAAGCATGGGACATACTACAAACCTCTTATCAAGGTATGGACAAAGTCAAGACTTCAAAACTACACATTCTTAGATGAGATTTTGAAACTCTGTCAATGAAAGAAACAGATTTAGTAGATTCCTTTTATACCCATGTTATTGGCCTGATAAATCAGATTAAGTCCCATGGATAAACCATATAATATAGGAAGGTTGTTGAGAAGGTACTTTGGAGTCTTCCTCCTAAATTTGATACCCTTTTTGTGTGTCTAGAAGAGAACAAAGATCTGAGTTAGTTTAGCCTAGATGAGATGCAAGCTTCCCTCATTAATCATGAACATAGATTAAATAGGTCAAATATGTCATTAAAAAATGCATTTTCCGCAAAGTTATCTATAATAAGTGGAAGAGGAAGGGGGAGAGATAGCTCTAGAGGAAGAGGAAGGAGTTATACTAGAGGTGGATGCAATAGCAGTCCTGCAAAAACTGGTGGAAGAGGTAAAAACCCAAATACCAGTCATTCAAGTAATCATGAATTTGATAAATCAAAGATTCAGTGTCGTTATTGTAAAAAGTATGGACATTATGCATATGAATGCGGGAAGAGACAATATAATCAGAACAAGTAAGGTGAAGATCAGTCAAACAATGGAAATTGTCCCTCAAGCCCTATTCTTATGGAGTGGGCGGAGGAAATGCCTATAGTCTCACCAATTGAATGCAATGTTGCTCAAGATAGTCCATGTGACATATGGTATCTAGATTTAGGCTAAAATAATCACATGACAAGAAATTTAGAATTGTTTTCTAGTTTAGATAAGTCATTCCAAACTAAAGTTACACTTGGCACAAATATCCAAGTTACTGTCTTAGGAAAAGGCAATATTAAGATTTTAACTAAACAAGGAGAGAAAAATGTTATGCCTGATGTATATTATGTTTCAGGCCTAAAAAATAACTCGATGAGCATAGGACAACTGTTACAGAAAGGATACAAAATCTATATGGAAGATAATCATTGTGTGATTATGGATAGATATCCAAGCAATCAACTTATTGCAAGATTTCAGATGACAAACAACATAATGTTTCCATTGACATTAAAGCCATCCATAAAGAGAAAAACAACACAATATTTCAATGAAGGAAAAGATGCGCACTCTGACACTCTGCATTCAAAGAAGAAAGTGAAGAAGTAAGTGCATTCAGTTCCAAAGATAGTGCTCGCAGTGTTAAGGAAAAATGAGACAGTGGCGCAAAGATGCAGGAAACATTCCAATCTGAAGTACATGATGATTCCTGGTTGTGGAATTTTAAATTTGGGCACTTAAAATTTGGAGGTCTAAAGCTGCTACATACAAAGGATATGGTGAAAGGTTTTCCATTGATTGAAAAACTAGAAAGAATATGTGAAGGATGCATTTTTGGAAAGCATCATATAGAGAGTCATTTCCAGATAGCAAGTCATATAGAGCAAAAGCTCCACTAGAAATTATAAATTAAGATATTTGTGGACCAAGGAAAACACCATATATAGGTGGAAACACCTATTTTCTAACATTCATTGATGATTTCTCAAGAAAGACATGGATTTATTTATTAAAACATAAATATGATGCATTGGGTTGTTTTCAACAACTTAAATCACTTGTGGAGAAGCATAGTGGTTATTACATCAAGGTTCTAAGAACTGACAGTGGAGGAGAATATATTTCAAGACATTTTCAGAACTTTTGTAAAGTTCATGGCATTTACAAGAAATTTACTGTGCGGTATACACCACAACAAAATGGTGTCACGGAAAGGAAGAATCGAACCATCATGGAAATGGAGCGCAGTATGTTGGCAGCCAAACATTTGTCAAATGAGCATTGGGATAAGGTAGTAGTAACTGAAGTGTACATCATGAACATATGTTCAAAAAAGAGTGTGAGAAAAAAAGTTCCTCAAGAAGCCTGGACAGGTATGAAGCATAATGTGGCACACTTAAAAAATTTCGGTTGTGTTGCATACAGACATGTTCTAGATGAATTGAGAAAGAAGTTGGAAAACAAAGGACATAAGTGTATATTTGTTGGGTACTCTAAAGATACAAAATCATACAAGTTGTATGATCCTATTGCATTAAAATTCATAATCAGTCGCAATGTTCAATTTGTTGAGAATGAAGCATGGGATGGAAGCATATAAATGACAAATAGAATTATTGATACAATTGGGCATCATGACAAAGAAGAAGAAGTGGTTCAAACATCAAGTACAAGTCAGTGTGCAATTCCTTCCACTCCTAGAACTGCGACACAAATCATAACATAGACTGCTCCAGTGAAATCTGCAGGTCTGCAGTCCACACCTAGAGTGCATCAAATTCTAGCAAACAGTACAAGTATTTCTACATCTCCATATCCAACATTAGCAAGTTTGTTACCAAGAAAGACAAGAAGTTTGAGTGACATCTATAATGTTGACACAACAAATTCATTTTTAGTCTTTGCTCTGTTTTCACAAATAGATGATCCATTAAATTTTGAAGAAGTTGTCAAACATGATGTATGGGCACAAGTAATGGATGAAGAAATTAAATGCATAGAGAACAATCAGAGATGGAAGTTGGTAGATTTACATGAAGACAAGGATGTGATAAGTGTCAAATGGATTTATAAAACTAAGCAAGATGAAAAAGGAAATGTGCAGAAGCACAAGGAAATATTAGTTACAAGAGGTTTTACACAACAACCTGGAATTGATTTCAATGAAACATTTGCGCCTGTTGTGTGCATGGACATAGTCAGAACTGTGTTAGCCATTGTTGCGCAGATGGTCTGTTTACCAAATGGATGTAAAATCAACATTCTTGAATGGACATTTATAAGAAAAATTATATGTGGAACAACCACAAGGGTATGCGATTATAGGACAAGAAAACAAAGTGTATAGATTAAAGAAGGCAATGTATGGGTTAAAGAAATCTCCGAGAGCTTGGTACAGTCGCATAGATTCTTATCTTACTCAAAACGGATTTCAGAGAAGTGAATGTGAGCCAACATTGTATATCAAAGCAAATCAACAAGATAATATGTTAATTGTCTGCTTATATGTAGATGATTTGATTTTTATAGGCAATTTTGGCATAGAAAAATTTAAATAAGCCATGAAGAATGAGTTTGAAATGACTGATTTGGGGCTTATGGGATATTTTTTGGGTATTGAAGTTCACCAGCCCAAATCTGGTATATTTATTTTACAATCTAAATATGCTCATGAAATCTTAAAGAGATTCAACATGGTAAATTACAAAACAACCCCAACACCTCTTAGAGCAAGATTAAAGTTAAGGAAGGAAGAAGAAGGGTCCAAAGTGGATCCCACACTATTTAAAATGATGGTAGGCAATCTTATGTATCTAATAGCAACAAAACCTGATATTATGTATGGAGTGAGCCTGATTTCAAGGTTCATGGAAACTCCAAAAGAAACCCATTGGAAGGCGGGAAAGAGAATTATGAGATATGTGAATGGAACAAAATATTTTGGCATTTTATATTCTACTTCAGAAGATTTTACACTTATTGGATACACTGACACTGATTCTGGAGGCAACATAGATGATAGGAAAAGAAACCCATTATGACTCTTTCTTCAGAAAATGTTGAGTATGTCGTAGCTACAAGCGTAGCTTGTCAAACTGTGTGGATGAGAAGAATGTTAAAATATTTTTTCCAGGAACAAAAAGAATCAACTACAATATTTTTTGACAACAACTCTGCCATCATGTTATCCAAAAACCATGTGTTTCACAAGAAAACCAAACACATTGATACAAGGTATCATTTTATTAGAGAATTGGTGAATAACAAATAAATTTGTTTAGAGTTTTGCAGGTCTAAAGAAAAAGTCACAAATATATTTACAAAATCTTTGGCAAGAGATGCATTTCAGAAATTGCGCAGTTGTCTAGGAGTCGACACGGTAACAAAAGTTTGAAATTTCATGTCAATTCAATTTTTGTTGTAAAATTTTGTATTTTGTAAACTCACCTAATTATAATAAAGGAGTGTTGGAAATATTAATTACAAGTCGGTGAGATTTACATCTCCGTCGACTTAATCAGTCATTCTGTGTGCAAAGTTCAAGTTCATGAGCTAGACGTTTATGCAAACTCAATTTTATTTTTTTTCAGTCAGCAAGCAGGGGAGTTATTTATGAGCCAATCTTTATTCTTTCTCAAGCTTTGTTAAGTAGATAGAAGTTAGTTGAAATTCATTGTCATATTAATTGTTTGAGTCAGGTTGCTTCTTTAGGAAGTCTCAATCTTAGTCTATATATGTCCAAGTCTGTAAGTAGTCTATATGCATATAGAACAGAGAGAATTTTTTATTGTTGGCAAGCAACAACAGTTGTATAGTGAGTCAGAGAACTCTGAGAGCACAAACTCCATGTGTCTGAAAGTCTGCAAAAGTTGTTGAAGCTAAAGTTCGACATAGTTTTGTAATAGCACGCAACGCCGAAGTTCATAATATATTAGTTATATGTGTGTTGATGTATTTATGAGTTTAATGTTGTGAAAATATCTTCTCTTTGTTTATGCTCAAGCTTAAGTTCATAGTTTATGTGTTGAGAATAGCACAGTGTTAAGAAATCATTTTTTTAAGTGTTGTCATCACAACGCACAGTATATTGAGTACTCTGTGAACTACGCAATAAGTCCTAAGAGTTCAACACTGAAAAATTCCATTGCACAATATTTGTAACTACATTGCGCAGAGTTTATCTATGTGTTGTAGATCCAAAAACTATATCATGAATTTAGATAGATTCTTCATAAAAACTATGTACTTTAACCTTTAATGAAGAACTATTATCTCTCACACATTCCATTAAAAACAACATAATTCGAACTCTTACACATAGTATACATTACCAAAATTAAAAACAACACAATTCCACCTCTTACACATAGTATTGACTTATACATTACCAAAATATCAATGTATGGTTTGGTTTTACATTTTATAGCTTGGCATTGACTTGTACATCACCAAATTTCAATGGTTGGTATTAGAGTTGATAGCTTTTAACATCTTAGCACCAAACTCTTGCACATGGCATTGACATTGGCTTGTACATTACCAAATTTCAATGGTTGGTTTTAGCTTGGCATTTACTTGTTCATTGCCAAATTTCAATGGTCGGTTTTACATTTGATTTGATAGCTTTTAACATCTTTACAACTTGGATGGTCCCAAAATGACTCAGATATCTGATTGTGCTTGAATGTCAAGCATGGTCCCAAAAAAATACACGCTGGATCAACATTGTACACGCACAGAATCGAGCTCTTTCAGGCTTGATCGAACTGTTTTCTCACAAATCTACAGCAGTTGTAATTGCATCATTTGATTATCTGCATTTGATCTACATATCGCATCTGCATTTCAAATTAATATATTAAATACTTATAAAAGTTATTAAATTAATATAATAAATATTTATAAAATTGATTAGAAATTATATACCAATGTAGTTCGTACTTTTTTATAGAGAATCTTTTCATATTTGATATTGAATGCGATTTTTAAATCAGATGTGAATTACATGATGAGTTGTATGCAATTTATGTAAATATAAAGGATTTTCTTATATTGAATTTGTGATTGTAATAAAAAATTTACAATTTGGTATAAATAAAATATGTAAAATAATGAAATAAATTGAAATGAAGGGAATCATATAATAAATAATACAATAAATAAAATGGGGTTACTTTAATATTTGTAACATGTTACATCAATCATGAATAAATAAAATGGGGTTACTTTAATATTTGTAACATGTTACATCAATCATGAAATGCCAAAAAAAAATGTGTAGAATTAGATTAGTTGTAATATGATTTATTTAAAATGTTGAATGTTTATGGAAGGTTTATTCTACTTATGCTTAAAATTGTGAAATCAATTAATTGAAGTAAATGAAACAAAAAAGAAATTCAGCATTGAATGATATTTTAGTATTCTATAGGTGTTGTAAATCAAGTTCTAGATAAGTATTCAATTTTCAAGATCTAAATCATTTATAACAATATTTCATTTGGTATATTTGAGAATCTAACTTAATGAATGGATATTAAAATTTAAGAAGATAAATGAAGTTAACTATAGAATTGAAATACATCATTCTTCATTAATCAAAAGCATGGGAAATGGTCATGTTACTGAGTAGGGACCTTATTGTTACCATGTTATCTCCTTGCATGATTTTCCATGAATTATTGCTCTCATTGTTAACAAGATTTGATAAAAGGAAACACACTTATATAAAGGAAAATGATCATTGTGAAAATGAAACACACTCCCAAAAAATAAATAATAGACAATGTACACTATCTAGAGCCATACTCTATAGAATATAACATTGATGCTAATCTAAAACATAACTAAACTAATCTAATTTGTGTAAACTAAACTAAAGTACATCAATTATAAAACTAAAATCTACATTAAAATAAGATCTGATAAAATCGTGATTTATTCCATCATAATTTCTATGTTTCTCTAAGAGTCCTTTTGGATGAACATGACACTCTTATTTATTTATACATATACTTTATTTGAAAATAAAATAACAAATAATTAATTCAGATCCACTAATTTCTCCTAGATCCACAAGTTTCTCATGTGGTTACAACCATTTGCTAAAAAACAACAACTAGAAATTAGCTAATTAGATCTCCAATATATTCATAACTAATCGAGCATTAAAAACTCCAAGATTATTTCCATTTTCAAGATATTTTAAATGGTAATTCCAAATCCATAGAAAATATTCAATGTTTGAAGATGAAATTTGAATTTGGTTGTACTAAGAATTTGGAGAAAGCCATAAATTTATTTCCTGTAATTGTCAAAACACTAACCCAATTTGAAAGATAAGTGAAAATATGTTATTTTTCTAATATTTAATCATAAATCCATATAAAACACTAAAAGAAAATGCACTCAAAACCTTGAGCCTAATCTCATATATAAGCATTAAAATTAAAATCAAATATAACAAGGTTACAAGAAAACAAAAAAGAATTAAAAATCAAAGGAAAATGTTGTGAAAATATGGGAAAAGGGTGTCAAAAGATGTCAATTCTATGACTCAACATTCCCCCCAACTGAATATGTTGCATGTCCTTATGAAAACACGTAACTAATTCTTTCAGCACTTGTGTGTTTAATTATTTTTCCTCTGGAAAATTCGACAACAATGCTAGAAGGACTTGAGTTGCAATTGAGCCTCTTATGGCAGATTCTTGTGTAACAACCTCAAGTTTTGTAAGTGATGGTTCTTGTGTGGAAAAACTCACTTCTTGCAGTTTTTCTCTTTTCCGTTGCAACAAGAAATCTCACTTAATCTAATTCTTCTTTCAATTTATGCATTCTGGAAACTAATATCCATATTTATTCTAATATCTATCTCCATTCCAATCTGTGACAACAACAAATTCCTTCCAAAAGGATCTAGTAACATAGGGGTAGTGTACCAACAATTATACAAATTTGATCTTAATGTTTGGAAGTCCCACACATTTTAACATTCTAGCTATAACAAAGAAGTATTAAGAGCATTTACAAGAACATTTCAATTCCTACTTTGTGCCTTACCTCTTATGTCACTTTGCTACTATCAATGCTTAAGGTCGAGAATGTCTTTTTCTACTGTTATGATATAGAGTCCTGTATGTATTTGAATGTTGATACATTTTTTGTGTTTCTAGGTGTCTTAGCATATGGTTCTTCTATCTCATCAAACATTGGATTGTATTCTCCCATGGGCTATCCCCTCATGGTATGAAATATGTCTTTATTTATGTCATCAAATGGCATCCCAAAGTGTTCTGGGACTTCTTGTTTCTATCCGTGTTTGAATCTTTGAATATTGTTTCCTTATATATTCCATAAATTACCTCAAATATCCCAAACTAAATACAATGCATGTCCTCATGGAGCACATAATCCTTGTTAGCATAATAAATTTTTGGACCGAATTTTCTCAAATGATAGAATTGTTTTTCATGAAATTTGGTAGACATACCTGGATTAATGTATTTCTTCCCCTCACAAAAAATCAGGACCATATGATCAATAGATATCAAGATATAAGTAAAAGTTTTGTAGGAGACGATGCTCAATTTATCAAAAATTATGAATTGGATTTGTGATAAATTTTATGGATTTGTTCATCTTACTGTAGTGATTCTCTCCAAATTTCAAAGATACTCGGTTCTCGGTTTGCAAGATATGCTCAATTCGTTTTCCACGCTTTAAAAAAAAAAAACATGAATGGGTAAACACTGTGAAATGACGAACACAAACTTTAGGACTTAGTTGAATTTTTTTTCTGAGTGCCCATTGAACTCTTATAAAATTTCATAAATCAAGGATACAATACCAACCCAACAACGATTTGGATCCATGGTTTTGGAATTTTAAAGACATTATTGCAAACACAACATAACTTATGATAAACAATGGTTGCTAAACATACCACAATTTACAAACCAGGACTCCAAGTTGCAGGCTTATTCATACACCAACAAATGCATACATTTTTTCTCAGTCTGTTGGTTCAATAGTTCAAAACATACCATCAACTATAAAACTATGTCAAAGGGGAATTTTCAGTTCTTTCACATTTATAACCTACCATATTCACTACTATAAGAATTCCTTTTACTGTTGGTTCTAAATACCTAATCAATGCTTCGGATGTCTGTTGAATACCAATCCTCATATCTGGAAATCCATCATCCGTTATCTTAGACTATTGGGTATATGTGACTCAGGTATGGCTCAATGGAGGATTTTCACTGTGATATTCAAACACATGTGTTATTCTTGGCGTGAACTTGGTTGACATGGATCAAATCTGTAATGGCCTCGACCGTTATGACACAAAAACGATGTACAACAAGTAATTTTTTTTTTTAAGAATTAGGAAAATAATGTCAACAATAAAATCATAGCAACACAACTCGATGACATCATAATGAATGAATTATACTTGACACATTGTCGTAATCAATCACGACGCAATAGACACATTCATAATTTAGTAATGGCATATACTCAACCATTATCATAAATGAACGATGACACAAAGTAACATCATCACCCGTTGCTCATCACTGATATAAATAACAACGCAAGCAATGCGCCAACGAAGGATAGTGACGCATAAACATAAACGGCATAGCATATTAGCACATCAATATTGGAGCAATTTAATACAACACTCATTAGATAAAGATTATAAAATGACAACCCGCCCATCTTACCCTGCAAGGTTAGGACCTCCAGGACACATAAGGAACA
>SNQJ01S0031223.1:33858-45679 GCA_010110895.2 Picea sitchensis | reverse complement strand
GAATGGTGTTGCAGGTGTTGAGAGAAAACCAACTGTACGCAAAACTGAGCAAGTGCTATTTTTATCAAAGGTAGATCCATTACTTGGGGCACATTATATCAAAGGAAGGGATCATTGTGGATCCTGAGAAGGTACAAGCCATTCAAGAATGGCCAGCGCCAAGGAATGTGGCAGAAGTTAGATCTTTTATGGGTTTAGCGGGCTACTATAGGAGGTTCATAGCCAGATTCTCAAAGATAGCTCATTCTATCACTTCCTTGCAAAGGAAGGGGAAGAAGTTCCAGTGGACTGAAGAATGTGAGAGCAACTTCCAGCGATTGAAGCAGCTGCTAACTAGTTCTCCAATCCTGAAGATTGCATATCCAAACAAGGATTACGTAGTGTGCACAGATGCATGTAAGGAGGGGCTGGGAGGAGTTCTCATCCAAGAGGGATTTGTAGTTTGTTATGAATCCCGAAAGTTGAAGGAACATGAGAAGAATTATGCCACTCACCATTTAGAGCTGGCAGTAATCATCCACGCCTTGAGGAAATGGAGACATTACCTCATGGGCAAGATATTCGAGCTGAGAACAGACCATAATGGTCTGAAGTATTTATTTGATCAACCGACCTTAAATGCCAGGAAAATCAGATGGTTGGAGTTTTTGTGCGAATATGAATTTGATATCAAGCATATCAAAGGGAAAGAAAATAAGGTGGTTGATGCACTCAGCAGAAAAGTGCATGAATTACATGATGAAGCCATTAGCATGTACCAGACTGAGATGAAAGACAGAATTTTGGAAGCTGCAATTACTAATTTGCAGTACAAAGGTCTTGTAGCAAAGCTACAGCAGTGTGAAGAACCACAACCCAAGGAAAGTTACACCTTGGGAGCTGATGGTTTACTTCTGTATAAAAATAGAGTGTATGTACCCAATGTCTGAGAATTGAAGCTAGCAATCCTAAAGGAGATGCATAACGTGGCTTATGCTGGACATCCTGGATATCATAAGACTATGGCAGTAGTCAAAGGCCATTATTTTTGTCCAGGTTTGAAGAAAGAAATCGCTGAATACATCGCCAGATGTATGGAGTGCCAAAAGGTTAAGGCTGAGCACAGGCACCCAGCAGGGTTGCTGCAGCCTTTACCCATTCCTGAGTGCAAATGGGATGTGGTAACAATGGATTTCATCACCATACTACCGAGAACAAGCAAGCAACATGATTCAATCATGGTGGTGGTGGATAAGCTTACTAAAGATGCCCATTTTATTCCACTAAAAACCACCCACAGGGCAGCTGATGTTGCCGATATCTTTTTAAAAGAAGTTGCATGCTTGCATGGAATTCCTAAGAAAATTGTGTCTGATAGGGACCCAAAATTCACCTCGAATTTATGGAAAGGATTGTTTAAGGGATTCAGAACGAATCTGAACTTTAGCACAGTGTATCATCCCGAGTCTGATGGATGGACAGAGAGAGTGAACAGAGTAATAGAAGACATGTTGAGAATGTATGTGATGGATAAACCATCAAGGTGGAAAGACTACCTGCATTTGGTAGAATTCGCCTACAATAATGGGTATCATGCATCATTGAAGATGAGCCCGTTCGAAGTGCTTTATGGAAGAAATTGCAACACTCCAGTGAGTTGGGATAATCCAGCTGACAGAGTAGTAGTTGGGCTTGAGCTACTCAAAGAGATGGAAGATCAAATAATAAAAATTAAACGGAATCTAAAAGCTGCCCAGGATAGGCAGAAAAGTTACGCTAATAATAACAAAACCCATAGAGAATTCAAAGTGGGTGACCATGTTTTCCTGAAAGTGAAAACTAACAGGAGTTCCTTGAAGCTGGGAAGTTGCGCCAAGTTGGCAGCAAGATTTTGTGGGCCATTTGAGATCCTGGAAAGGATTGGGCTGGTTGCATACATGCTTGCATTACCTACATCTATGATTGTACATAATGTGTTTCATGTTTCACTGCTTAAGAAATATGTACCTGATGGTTAATCATGTTATCGATTGGAATGTGATTTAGGTGGAACCAGAAGGTGTCCTGCAAGTGCATCATGTGCGCATATTGGACAGGAAAAGAAAATAGCTCCGGAATCGATCTATAGAGCTTGTAAAGGTCTAGTGGACCTGGTACAGTCCTGAGGACGCGACATGGGAGCATGCAGACGTGATGCGGGCAGAGTACCCGCATCTTTTTGAATTTTTTTGAAAAGCTTGCAGATGTTGTGTAAAGTTGCACTGAGGACAGTGCAAAAATAAGGGGAGGGGAATTGTAGTGTCCCCAAGGCCGAGCCCCGTAGTAAGCCATGTTCTGAAAGGAATTGTAATTATGATTTATAGGTTGGTGAACCGAGTTCTTATAAGCTGGAGGCTTATTTCTTGTTAGGCCAAAGAGCCTAAGTGTTGAAGGCCAGGAGCCTACTGTTGTATATGTAATCATGCAGAACAATTAATAAAATATAAACACTGCCAAGTGCAGGCCGACCATGATGAATGAGTGAAGGGGGACTAAGCATCCATAGAGTGGGCAAGGAATTAGGGGCTGGAAGGTGGGAAAAAGGGGCTAAGTTTTGAGCCTAGGGGCTAAGCCTAGGGGGCTTAAGCATGGGAATAATATTTTACTATTATTCCAAAAGAACATGTGCCATTTATGTTTTATCCTAAGTTTCTGGCAAGGGGAGGATGTACAAGGGTTATGCGTGCGGGTGGAACGCATGCAGTCCCATGGGTGACAAGTGTCAACAAGGGTGCATGCGAATAAAACGGCCAGGATGAGCCATGAGAAGGATTCCTTCTCCTCCATTCCGCCCGACTACCTGAGCATGTAGGGAGCTCTGAATAGTACGATCGACCCAACCAACGCAAGAATACCTCATGCGTTCCTGAGAGTGGAGAATCTTGTATTGTCTTTGATAGTCCGTGCACATCCTCTGTCCGACTGATCGAACCTATGCGTGGAGGCTCTGTTCTGAAGCCGATACCCTGAACCATTCCGCCATTGTTGAACCAGTGGGAAAGCCTGTGTTGTTTCTAAAGAGTCGGTCTCACCCTCCGTTCTGAGTCGTGGAGTCTGTGTCGACCCCTGTAGGAGTTACTCATCACGCATTCCTATGAACCATCACTGAGAGGCCTCGAGCCATTGTTGAGCCTATTGAGAGGCAGTGTTTGTATTTCCAGTTGGCTATGGTGACCATGCAGAGTTGGACTGTGCGTGGCTTGATGGCCAGCGCGAGTTATGATTGAGCCTGTGTGTGATCTCTCTCTAGGTGAGGGAGGTGGATGTTGTTGGAAGAGGTTTCTTCCAGAGAGTGTCCAGCACCAGCTTCAGGCTCTAAGACTTCCTGATCTGGCCTGTTGCCGAGACCCAGAGAGGGAGGTTAGCACCGATGGACTGTGCTTGTGAAGGTGTATACTCCTGGGCAGAACATGCATGTGGAGAATGAGATTCTGGTAGTAGTGGGCGTAAGATGGCATCCTGGGAAGAATCCTTCCAGATTTTATGTGTTGTTTTCCCTGTAACCTCAGCCTAGCCTAAGATTCCTTGCCTCGGGGTGGAGCTTAGTCCCAGCTCGGGGGTGACCCACTGCTGAGCTGATGAGAAGTGTGGTCTAAGGCTGGGAGGTTCGTGGAAGGCCTGCACTTGGTTGGTGGAATCTACCACTGTTAAAAGATAAGTATTTGATTATGCCTTAATCATGTTTTGCAGGACTGTGCTGCTTATGTTATCATGATTTACGCTGTGTATATGAATTATTATGAAACACTATGGATTGTTAATTATAGCAGTAGATAATATGTTTACTCTGAGCTTAAATGTGTTTAATTGTTGAAAGCATATGGATCATATAATACCTATATGAATCATGCATAGAGTGGTGTTATAGTCTTCTCTTAATAGCAATTAAGACATGGTAGCTGAAAGGGTTCGCTACAACTGCTCCTTCTTCGTTCTGAAAAGTTTTGTTTACTGATTGAATTGATTTATTTCGTCCATTTTAGTCTCTTGGAGGGGAATTACAAAGGGCTTCTCTGATTTGATAAGGTCTCTAGGGGATTCAACCTTAGTTTTGATGTTGAAGCCTCTGCAATTCCGGGAGAGAAATTTCATTTCCTTTGAGTTGAGGTGGCTTGTCCACTTGAGATAGGCGGGGATTCAGTTTCCAAACCTTTGGTGTGTTCTTTTCATCCCATATTGGTAAGTGGGGTTTCTATTGAATATTTTCTACCAAGTTCTTTTTCTTTAACTTCCACTTATTCTCGAACATCTTTATTTTTCCTCCTTCTAGATCTTCTGGTTTTTTCTGTTAAGATTTCCTTGTCTTCAGGGGCTTTCTAGAAATTCCCTTGAATAGGGTCCCTTTCTGTTGGTTATGATTGAAATTCTTCGTTAGGATTTTCTTTGAGACTGTCTTCCTCTTCTATGTCTGTACCTTCTTCTGCTCTGTTTTGAGATTCTATCACTGGGGGAATGGTGCTTGAGGAGATGGGGTTTGGTTATGGAATTACTTCATCTTCTCTTCTGAGATTAGATTCAACAAGGCTTGCAAATTTGTTGGGGGAGATGGGGTGTTCTTCTTCATGAATCTTGTTGCTAGGGTTTCTTGAGTTGCTTTTGGTTTATATGGAGGTTGCTCCTGAAGAAAGGTTTGGGTAGGGTTCTTTACAAGTGATTGATTCATGGTTCATGGTGGGTTGCTTCTCCATGTGTTATCCTTCTTTTTTACTTATTTCCATTCTTCCGATGATTCTACTTCCATGACTACCTGGTCTGGCTTGTTCTTTGGGTAGTTTCTGGAAAAGTGGTCATATTCATGGCAAGTTTTGCATTTGAATGGGAGATTTTCACAATCTACCTTCTAAATATGGGTCCATATATCTAGTTTTAGCTTGATTTCTTCTAGTAGTCCTTTTTCTAGGTCAACTTCTACACATATTCAAGCACAAGCAAACATTGGGGCCTTGGTTTCAAACTTATCTATATATTTTGCCAGAGATTTTCCAATGCTTTTGAGAACATCATCCCCCCAATAGTAAAGGGGAAGGTGAGGGAGGTAGAACCATGCATGAATTATAGTGGGGATATCACACTCTAGGTCGAAATATGGGGTCCAATGGTTCATCTTTAATCCTCTAGATCCATAGAAATATGGCCCACTTCGAAATATTAAATCGTTGTCTTCTTTAAATTCAAAAAATAAAGTATAGAAATGCTTACCATACAAGAAGTGATTCAGTCATCCCTTGATGAGGGGTTTTCAGTTCCGTGGAATCAACTGTTCCAATTGAAGGGGTGAAGGCCATAGCCCAGTAAATTGTCCTACAAGGCATTTGGAGGCATGGGCGAGGGATTTGTTGTGAGCAACAGGTTGGGGGACTTCAATTTATTGGAGATGATGTAACTTTTTGATGAATCTCGAAACTACAGGGAGGGGAGGGGATTTACCCAGAGATAGGACGAGATGCTTGAATGCGGTTACGTCAAAATAAAATTCCAATTGGGGCCCTAGATCCCCTTCGTCCATGGCTGTATAGGCCGTAGAGAAAACCTTAGAGTGGAAAATTTCAGAGTTGCAGAAGACCTTAGAGCCTCAGAGCGAATTTTTCTTCTTCCTTGGAAATAATTATTAATAATTTCATTTTTAGCTAACTTTCCAAAAAAATTGTTAACTAACCCATACTTCCAAATCTATGCAACACCTTATATGGCATAGTACTTAGGTGCTATTTTATTTTATGGTTGCAGCCTCATAAATACACAATCCCTCACTTCAAAGGACATTTTAGTGCGGGGTTAATTTTCTTGTTGTTTCATCATGTTTTGTGTTATCGCCAAGTTATCCTTCAATAGTTGGAGAACCTCTCAAGGGTGTTGGATGTGATCCTCCACTACTTGAATGCTAGGTTTTCTTCTCAAAAGCGATGGATGGAGGATGACACCCACAGAGCACCATAAACGTGGAATTTCCGGTTGAATTATGGAAGTAAATGGTGCACCACCATTCTACCAAAGGTAACAACTTGAACCATTGTGACAATTTATCAAATGCAAAACAAAAAAAATAATTGTTGTGCCTACAACAACCTCCCATTGAATTTCTCAGTCCTAGGGAAATTCAAGGGGCACCCCTACTTAATTTTTTTATGTAAAAAATAAAAAGCATGGGTAAATTCTCATTTCTAACTAATATATGGTATTTGCGGTGGAAGAGCAATGATCTTATGTAAAATCTCTGGTACTTAGTGCTTTGCTGCTTGAATTTGCATTGTATAGAAACCTCATGGTTCCTCTCGTAAAAATAATACAATTTTTAAGCTTCCTTTGAGGATCGTTGCTTAATAGGTCGAATAAATGCTTATGTAAATGAAGACCAAATATCCTATCGGATATTCTCTATCGAATACTTGTTATTGAAATTTTAGTTCGACGCGTTTTGATGTATTTATGAAACCTGGAGACAAATGGTGTATCGGGATTTTCCTCTTTCGAGATTATGCTATGTTGGAAAGTCAAAGGTTTTTTGTTAGGCATTCTCACCCAGTCAACTCTTATTGATATCCAATCATCTGCGCCTTGTAAATCTTTCTGTTCTACAATATATCAAGCTATAGAACCTTTCCGCTAGGCCCTTCTTTGAAAGAGTGTTTATCTGAATCTGTTGAAATACCTATATCCTACTTAAATTGTGTTGACAACTACAATACTAAATGTGTTGAAGATACCTATATCCTACTTAAAATTAGAGGGCATCCACACATGGTACGAACTGCCTAAACTAGTTTCACCTTTGAACAAAGGCTTATTGGAGGCATTCAAAGAAGAATACCTAGTTATGTATGAATCAATTCAACATTGGTGGGAGGAAGGTGTGCCATTCACTCGAAAATATCACAAATTGTATTTGATATAACATATGAAAGAACCCTACTAGTTTCTCACCTCCATGATATGCAAAATGTGCACAGAAGAGAAGTTCACCCATTTCAATTTGGGATGGAATCTGATAGAAAACTACGTGGCTAAGAAGGGGCATGTGTTCAATTGGGCACAACTGCCATCCATCAACATCTTCGAGACAACAACGGAGCACTGGTGCCAAAACAACCAGGTTTATTTTTTATGTCTTCTTACTTACTAGATGATGTATGTGCTTCAAATCATTTTCCTAGAATGGTTTTGTATTGCACCCCCACTTCATCCCCTATACATGTTTATTGCTTTCAATTATGGGAGAAGAACTGTAGGAGGCATTTTTACAATATTTGTGATCATTTTTTGGCACCTCTGTATGATATGATATACAACCAAAACCATTTCAGATTATCCCCAAAACCCATGCAAGTCGTCAAAGATATAAGCGATTGGTTTATAGGAAAATATTATACCTATGTCAAAATCTATGACTGTGCTAGTGCCCCACACCTTCTCCCTAAGTATATACCTGATAAATTAGTTGTAAGGGAGATTGATTACCAAACAGTGGAGGCTAGAATCAATGCATTCCTAGATTTCAATTAAAAAAGGTTATGGCCAATATTTCCTATAACGGTGGGGAAACAAACTTTATTGATTGTACTGCATGCTAAAAAGGAAGTAGAAGCTCTAAAGGAATTGATTTTGTGCACATTAATGGCCAAGGAACACGACCCAAAGGGAGTAGTCCAAATTCACCTCAAGTAATTAAGGTTAGTATACCCAACCCAACCTCAAACAGATCCTCAAGAAGACATTTTTCAAGAAGCTCCATCCTTTCAAGAAGTTTTAATTATAATTAAGGATGAAAATGAGAGGGATAAATCACACTTGGTCAAGGAAGAGAAATGGAAATAAATAAATAAGAATGGGAATGATTGATAGCCTGGGATATAACCCAAGAAGAAGTTAGAAAGAAAGCCTAGATTGCCAAAGAGGAAGGACAATTGAGAAAGGTCTTGTAAGCAAGCAAATTATATGAAACAAGGGAAAAACAAGAGGAAAAAGAGGCAAAGAAAAAAGAAGAATAATTATCAAAGAAAGTAGTAGAGGATAAAAGAAGAAGAATTAGCAAAGAAAGTGGCAAAGGAAGAAGAGAAGAGGAGACAACTTCATCCCTACATGCTTTTGCAGGGACTAATTCCATCATAGTTAGTGAACTGGGTGTTGCTCTAGACAGCTGCAAAGTCCATGTATCCCTGCTAAAAGAGCAGTTAAAACAACAAAAGGACCAAATGGAGGTAAGTTGTGTACAACAAATGAAGTAAAAAGAGTATTCACATAGTATTGAGGTGGATAATCTGAAAAATATGCATGCACAAGAAGTGGAAAACCCTAAGGCAGAGTACCAGGAGCAGGTTAACCTCTCCAAACAACATAAGCATACAATCTTAGAGCTTGAACATAAGTTGCAGAAGATGGAGAATGCAATGAAGGAAAACAACCAGTGTCACTTTATTTAAAGGTATTACATGAAGACGTTGTTGGGGTCAATGAAGAACTAAGAAAAGACAAACACAATTATTTTGTACACTGAATGATATATAGAGGCATCATGATGACCCTATCATATTATATGAACATATGAGCCAGTACAAAAAGGCTCAACATGCATTTGATAAGGTGGTGGATTGGCAAGAAATGCACACTGGTACACTTGCAACGCTGCCCGGGTATAGTGTGAAGAAAATGAAAAAGGACCATATATTATTTGACTCCAAAGAAATATTTTATGAAGTCCAAGAAGCTCAGGAACTTGCCACCAAAGCCTATTTAAGAATATGGAACTCTTTAGATGAACTGTTAGAAGACTTTTGAATGGAAACCATGGACAAGTTTGATGAAGATGGCATGAGTGATTAAGGCTCAAAGAGGTGGTAGAAGAAAAAGATTACAACAAAGAAGAAATCAACTAGATGAAGAAGGTAAACAAAGATGTTTTAAATAAACACTTGATCAATCCAATTAAATTAGCTACTTCTGCCAATAGATATATAAAGAATATTGAAAAAGAGATAAAGAGAAAAGTAGTTGTAAAGATATGTGATGGAGAAATACAACTGGAGAAGATGTAGCTAAATCAGCTCGAAGAAGTCCTCAAAAGCTATGAGTTGTGGATTGCTTATATAGAAGAAGTTGTTGGACAACTGAGAGGGGGGGTGAATCAGTGGTCACTGTGCTTAAACAATTATGCTTCTTTTAAAATCTT
This sequence comes from Picea sitchensis, assembly GCA_010110895.2. Taxonomy (NCBI): domain Eukaryota; kingdom Viridiplantae; phylum Streptophyta; class Pinopsida; order Pinales; family Pinaceae; genus Picea; species Picea sitchensis. The sequence continues at coordinate 36,498 of SNQJ01S0031223.1, read as the reverse complement.
TACAAGGTACTCAATGATGATCACAATAATGCAGGGAAATAAAAAATGGCTCATTCAGCATCAGTCACATATATGAGAAACACAGAGACAAATATTTCCCAAGGAAACCCATACAGGGTAAAAACCTCTTCTTTTTTATATGATAAGTATTATTTACATTCTTTACATTATCATACATATGAGCACAAACTCATTGTGAGGCTACAACCTCTGTTTTTGAAAACTGCAACTTGCTGAGAGCACCAACTCTCTGTTTTCTCTAGCACCCACTAGAAGGAAGCACCAACTCCCTGGTTTCTCTAGCACCAAATAGAAGCAAGCACCAACTCCTTGGTTTCTCTAGAACCAACTAGAAGGAAGCTACAACTCCCTATGTTCAAGCACCCACTTGAACCTCTGAGGACACCAGTCCTCCCTAGCACCTCCCTACCACCCTGATTTATGAATATCAATTACTGAGACTTATTACAGTGATATAGTGTTCGACAACAACTTACCAGTCTCATCACTGTTCTGCAAGATTTCGCTGCTCTGCCTTCCTCACTGTATTTCTTCACGCTTCCATTGCACTTTCTGTTCTTCTATATTTTGTACTCTATGCACCATTCCTCTTCAATGCACCATTTGTCTTCTGTGCCTCCCAGCTGCTGCACTCCACCTTCTTATTTGCACATGCATCCCCCCAACAACAAAACCTAATCTCTTCTTTGTCCCACATTCTTATACTCCCCATGCATCTTGTGCATTCACTATATGCAGTGGTTCTGCATGGTCTTCATGTCGTTTCCTTTGCCTGTTCATCATGGCAACTCTTCATCTTCTCTGGCTATTAAACCCACGCGTCCAATGTCACTGGGTGTTATGCTAAGATTCCTCAGCCTCTCTGGCAGATGAGACTCGTCGTCTTCTTTGGCATAGTCGAGATTAACCTCTCTGTTGCATTCAAAGGCTTTAAACGCTCTTCCAACTGTCAATCGCCTCTATGGCGAGTCCTCATTCCACTGGAAGGTTCCCTTAGACTCTTCCGCTCCTCTGGTAGTTACACAAGAGTCGTTTCCACACCTTTGGCAGAAACCATCAGTAGTTTCTTTTCAGTTATAGTGCGAACCTTGAAATAGAGCCCAAATATGATAGCTCCTTCCTCTTACGTTACTATCGGCGGTGACTACCAGCTATATAGACATTTCATCATTTTGGCATTTCGACGTTCAACAATTCAACATTCATGTGACCAAGTGTCTCGACACTCACAGTCACGATCCCCAAATCTCCGAAAAGGAGCTTGTCTGCACTATCTCCTTCCCCCATATTCCACTGATGTGACCACAGGCAATGACCATCGGTTTGTTCGAAACTGCATTTCGCTATTTCACATTTCATCACTTTGGTGTTCCTGTGGTGAAGTGTTCTTGACACCTCCAAGTTTCAGTATCTGAAACTCTGAAATGGAGTCGGATCAGTAGTCTGGTACTCCAGCGTTTCTAATTTCAGAGAATCGCATTTCGAGACTCCGGGTTTCATGATTTCGAGACTCCTGAGATGAAGAGTCTTCACTCTTGACTCCTCGAACTCCCGGTATCTAAAACTCTGGTATGGAGTCTTTATCATTTCGCGACTTCGGGTTTTGTGATTTCGGGATTCCTGTGATGCAGTGTCCTGACTCTTGACCTCTCAACCTCCTAGTATCCAAAACTCCGGTGTGGAGTCTTTTATCATTTTGTGACTTCGGATTTCACGACTTCAGGACTCTTTATGATGAGAGTCTTTGTCATTTCCATCTCCCGGTATCCGAAATCCCGGTATCAAATACTTCGAGTGATGCGCCTTTTTCGGGTTTTTAGGATTTCTCATTTGGGCACTTCGGGATTTCTGATGACGAGAGTCTCGACACTTGACTTCTCCATCTCCCGGTAACCGAAATCCCGGTATTCAAAACTCCGAGTGGTGCGCCTGTTTCAGGTTTTCGGGATTTCACATTTCGCGACTTCGCGATTTGAAAGGTTGGAGCATTTCATTCCTTTGACTTTTCAGTCAGCGAAAGCATGATATTTCACCACGTATTCTTCTTGGATCGACGGTCTAGATTTGTCCTTGATCCAACGGTTCAGGTTATATTGCGATTTCACATTTCGCGACTTCGGGACTCCTATAGTGGGAGTTCTTGACATCTCCAACTCCCGGTATCCAAAATCTCGGTAGTCGGAACTCCAAAATGGAGTTTGACCAACACTTTGATCTTTCCATTCGATCATCCTTGCACTGCTGGTCTTCCTTGCCTGCTTTTTTTCCATCAAATGAACAAGCACACCTTCACACTGCGTTTGAATCTGTGCTAATTCCTCCTGAGCTTACTGTGTCCCTAATTTTCCATCGATGCATACTCTGATCTTGCCATCAATGTCAAGAATACTCTTCCTATTAAACATGCCAACAATCTCCCCATTTGGCATTTATGGCAACAAAGGCACCCTGGCCTGTCCTTTTCTCCCCCTTTGACATCAATGTCAAAGAAAGCACGCTCCCCCTGAGTTGTTGCATTAATTTTAGGAGGTATCAGATATGCAACCAATACAGGACTCCCCCTAACAGGATGGACTCTCTTAGATGTGAGACGGGATGACACCCAACTTCTGTCTGAGA
>SNQJ01S0031222.1:70963-90046 GCA_010110895.2 Picea sitchensis | reverse complement strand
AACAAACTCCTAATAATAAGATCACACAACTCACATAGAGATTGACTCTACTTCTTAATACATCATATTAGATAAGTAGGAATTATATATTCCAACATATATACGCTTGTTCAATGCTATGCTAATTACATGAGGAGTTTCAAGGAGAGATTTAAGGATCTGTTGGGGGAAGCCATTGTGGAAATTCAAGTGGGAATGGGTCCTGCAGGAGAGCTGCAGTATCCATCTTATCCTGAGAGTAATGGTACATGGAAATTCTCAGGGATTACTTGCAGGTTAAAGTTCATGCCTATGTAGGTGGAACCAGTGTTCTTGATGATCAGCGTATTCTCATGAGTGGAGTTCATGTTGTTGTTGGAACTCCAGGTTGTGTGTTTGACATGTTGCACAGGCACCCTCTTTTCCTCAATTACATCAAGATGCTTGTGTTGGACGAAGCCAATGAAATGCTTTCCATGGGTTTGAAGAATCAGATATATGATATTTTTCAGCTACACCCTTCAAAGATTCATGTGGGCGTTTTCTTTGTTATTGTTTTCCAGAGATTGAGTCGTTCCAAAGAAGAGGAATCACTCCCAAAACTATTGACGTGGAGAATCCATGTGATCTGTCATCGTTGAGAAATTCATAGATATGCAGGGGCACCGTGTGTAGATTTAGGTGCAGTCTTGGTGGACGTGGATGTGGATGTTGGTATAGTGTTACCGAAGAGAATGTTCAAGAAGTTATTCTACATACTACATGGAGGTGTTATAGTGAAATGAAGTGAGGTGTACGTGCTCATTCTGTCGGACTCACACATCCTCCAAATTAAGTCACAAAAGTGAGATTGAGTTGTCCTTATATTTCTTGTTTGAATGTGTGATGATAGTTATTCAAGTTGTGTGAAGTGGTTGTGTGTCTTAGTCAAGAACGATGATGAGATGTAAATGGACATATGTAATCGGCTTGTAATATTGGGCATATGATTGGTTAGAGTATTGTTGATATTTAATGTACCTGATTGAATTGTTGTAGGGGGTACATGATCGATTGTACCCGACACCCCAAGTTATGGTCCAAATTGTAATGCTTAGCCATAGGCAAGCTAAATTCCCCAGGTTTGTTGTAAACCTTGTTAGTAAGGCATAAACAAGCATATGTGTTGTAGCGCAGAAGCACATGTGATCACAAGATGTGATACTCTCTCATAGACAGAGAGGTTGTTGTATCAAGTTGTGGAATTAACCACTAGGGTAGGTACGCGGGTGGCAGGTGTACTCGTATGCTAGCTTGATGTTGAATCAGAGACTTTGGATCTTCGATTCAAGGTGGGGATGTGAGATGGAAGAATCTCAAAGTGTGAGACCAAGTTGTGAGTCTTAGAGTGTGAGGGACCAAGTTACGTTTAAGGGAGAGTTTAACATTGATGAGCTATGTAGCTGAAAACAATTCCTAGAGAACTAGCGGTTACAGCGACAGATGACCCATGTATTCCGGTAGATGGATTGTGTTTTATATGGACATCAATAATTATATGCAGGTACAAGATGCAAGAGGAAGCAAAGAAATTTCAAGGATGAATCCCGTAGTAAAGCAAGCTCAAGTGAAAAATTGAAGCCATGACAGTGATGAAGATATGACCACAAAGATAATTAGATAAGTAGTCATTAAGGGAGAGTGTTGGAATACATAATTCCTACTTATCTAATATGATGTATTAAGAAGTAGAGTCAATCTCTATGTGAGTTGTGTGATCTTATTATTAGGAGTTTGTTAGGGAGTTGGATTTATGAGATCCTGCATTCATGTTTATGGTTGAGATATTTGTTCAACCTATCATCCTATATTTGGAATAAGTTAGATCTGATAACTATCAATGAGCTCTATATAATGAGCCACAAATGTATTGTATAAGGAATTCAGTAACCTAATAGAGATGTAATTATGTCTATCTCTTTTGTTATTTATATAATTATCTCATTTCTTTGCATTGAATGTAAAATTTATTTATAATTTTTTTGGATGTCATCTAATTTTTATCTATAAATGTATAGTATTTATTCAAATTAATGAAATATTTCTTAAATTTTCAAACTTATATAATCCATTATTAAAAAAATATTTAAAATTTGATTAAAATATAATTTTAAATTCTCCAAAATTAATGAAGTATTTTAAAATTCATGAAAATATAAAATTGCTAATTCTAAATTTAATGAATTATCATATTAAAGAGATTTTAAATTCTCCAAAATTAATAAAGTATTTCATATTACTCTAAATATAATTCATGAAAAAAATAAAATTACTAATTCTAAATTTAATGAATTATCATATTAAAAAAATTGTTTGTTTCTTAATTATTAAGAAATAAAAATAGTTTAAAATTAATAAAATTAAATTAAAAAATGTGAATTAAAATTATATTTAATTTTTTTAGAATAATTAAATTCAAAATTTTTTGTTATATAATCATATCCATAAACATGTATTGCAATACCTAATTATCCCTATATCGTTTATAAATAATGAACTATTTTTTATACTCTTACTATTTCATCTTATTAAAATAAACTAATTAATTATCTTTCCCCTCCCTACATCGTTTATAAATGATGAACTATTTTATACTCTTACAATTTCAACTTATTAAAATGTTCATAAACTAATTAATTATCTTTCCCCTTAACTATTCAAAAGGGAACATGGAATAGTTAGCAAAAATAGTCTAATGAAATAAAATTAAAAGTTATGAATGAAAAATGTATCTAAAATTTTTAGCATAATTATTTAAATATTTTAATTATATAATCATATGTATGAACATAGATTATAACACATCTCATTATCTTCGATACATCTTTTATACAGGATGAATCTTCCTTATCCTCGTACAAATCTACCTTGTTAAAATATTCGTTAACTTCCCTTTTCCTATTCCTTTCTATTCTCTTTAACTGTTCCCTTTCCACAAAGGCTAATGAAAGCCCTAACATTCCATAACATAATGATAAAGTGAAAAAGGAAAATAAGTTCTTTCTTTTCCGTTGTGAACATTTTCCATTTCAATCCTATATTCCACTTTGTTTATTACTCCAAAGAAGTTGGATGTCGTATTATACATGGTTGGGGAAATATTGTAGTATCTTAGGTTTTCATAAAGAACTTTGCATTCATGTGTCGAAAATTCCACATGTGGAATAAAAAGAGGTGATGTAAGTCTTAGGTTTCTTAATAGCATTTGAATGAATTTAAACTCTTTAAAGGACATAGTTTGTACATGGTGTAATTTGAGTATCCTCCATGTTTTTTTTTAACTTTGAAATGAGCTTAAACTTTTGTAAGATCATAGTTTGTACACGGTGTAATTTGAGTAGCCTATGGGATCTATTTTGTTACTTTTAGGCTATAAAACAACCATGATTTGAGTTTGAGTGAACTTATTTATTGTCCATTTTTTTTTATTGTTCATTCTTCTTTGTCATCAAGGTTTAATCATTTTGGTTCAATCATGGTCCTAAGGGGTTCTCTTTTTTTAAGAAATCATATAGTTATGTGAAGGTTTAATCATTTTGGTTCAATCATGGTCCTAAGGGGTTCTCATTTTTTTAAGAAATCATATAGTTATGTGAGTGATGGTAGTTTTTGGAAAGAAGAGAATAATATGTATTATCTTAATTAGGAATTTGATAACTATCACATTTATTAACAATTTTAATGTAGTATATTGTTTGGTGGAGAATTTTAAAACCAATTTACTCTTTTTAACCATTTAATAAAAAAATTTGAATATAAATTTAATCGTTTGATCTTAGTTAGAGAAAACTTTACATCTTGTCATAGATAAATTTTCTTCCTTATGGGTTAATATAGTGTGAGGTGCATTGGTAGACTAGGGGAATCCACCAAAATAGTGCAATTAAGTGGAAGAGAGGTTTCTATATAAAAGATTTCTATTATGGCTAAGAAACAAAGATTTTTATTATAGTTAACTCGTTACCTAAGTTGAATCACTTCCATGATTTCCTATTTACCTATGAGGTAAGCTATCTTATCTAAAACAGACTAACATTTCTTAGCTAACTATAAAACACAACTCATATATTGTAATGGAGTTTAATTCAATTCGTTGTTGAAGAGTTTTTCTTGGGTCTAATAGAGAAAACAAATTTTGTTAAAAAGTTTTCTTTCCATTAACTTATATACATAATTATCATACAACTTGAAGCATCATTAAAAATAAAGATTATAAAGTTACCATTTTTTGTCATATTGATGATGTCTTTTACATGCAAACCCAAAAGGATATTATTTACTCTCTAACCCATGCTTAATAATTTTTTTAAATCAATCTTTAAAGTATCGAACCCAAACACACTATATATACTTAAAATAAACACTATTATATTGGATATTGGGCTTAAAAGAGTTCCTGATATATGGTTATTTTAAATACTTTCTCTATTTTTTCAATATAAAAACTTCCCTTAAATATAATAACTTCCCTTAAGGGGCGTTGTATAATGGACATTATTGTACGAACCATACTTCAATTCCACACCTCTATAAGGAAAGGGCCAAAACCATAAGAGAATATCAAATTCCTAACCCTATATCTCGACCTAGAGAAAGTAGATTTTATTATAACCAAGTATGTCATTTTGACATCCTCCAAGGTTCACTAATTGACTTAGTCCTTGTTGTAACTTCTAGATATCTAATAATTTCATTTTTTCTATTATTTCCAATTATCTCGTTATTTTTATCTGTATTATTTTCAAGTCGATCATTTGCAAGTATCTCGTTATTTTTATTTGTACTCTTTTCAAGTTTATTTTTTATTAGTCTCTATCATGGAGGAAATATAGTAATAGTCTCATAGTTAAAGGTAACTTGATTTTTTAATTTCTATTTTAATATTTAAGACACAGTTTGTTATATTCTTAATTTTCACCTTTCGTTGTTAGAAGGGACACATTAGAAGGTGTAATCCAAGACACAACCCTCAGCTCAAGGTTTAGTTATTTTTTGAAGGGTGTCTGTGGTCACATATGAGAGGACTAGTGACATGTCGCTTGACACCAGTTCATAACAAGAAACACCCTTAGTAACCTTCTACATTTGCAAAGTTTCGAAGAGATGAGTGAAGAATGAGTTGGTTCTTCGTGGCATGAGCCTTAGAACTCACCACATTTGAGTATAAATTGGTCTCTATAAGATCTAGAAGCTTTTATAAGCCTCTTCCAAGAATCTATATAAAGAACGAAAAATCTTGAGCATGAAGTGGAAGAATCATTTGCAGAGTTATGTTGTCCAAATATAGAGGAGCTTCTCCATTCTACATCAGTTGTAGTCAAGTTGCATATATTGGTTGAAGATCTGAGTAGGAGCAAGGAGAAAGGGGGAAAAGGGACTACATATACACTAAGAGGTAATTGCATTGATTTACTTGTATCATTTCAATTAATATTATATCATTGGTTTTCCCCTCTAAATGTTTTTGTTTCATCCACAAATATTCAAATCTGATTTATTCTCTTATAGATCAAATTAGACCCAAGCTAGATCTGGGATTATAACTCTAGGAAGGGATGTAGAATGGTATTTTTTTGTCTCTTGTGTGTAGGAATCAGGTTGTAGGAGCTTGAGTTGGAACTCCAGGACAACAACAGTTGGGACATACAAAGGAAAACATTCAGAATAAGGTATGTCATTCTTCCATTTCTTTGGGCATTTGTGAATCTGATTGCTTTCTTTTAGGAAATTCATAGAAGTATAGCCCTTTATTTGTCTAGGATCAATATGTATATCTCGGGGAGATATTACTGTCCATTGTTGAGATTTAATCTATAATAGAATTGGTGACTCTATTGGGGAAGAATATTTCATTCTTTTCTACTTGTGTTTTCCTTTCCTATTCACTTTTGTTCTCTATTTTGAGTAAGTTATTTTCTTCCCTAGCACTACCTCATAGAGTAGAGATCTCATATCTGGAAAATCAGAGACAAATATTTTTAATTTTCCAAAGTTATGTAGTGTGTCGCTTGTCTTATGTTCGATGCAAAGTGATAGTGTTGCTTATTGCAATATTAGTGACTAGCGAGACCCCAAAGATATTTTTTTGTTGCAGAATTTATGACCCTTGACAACCTCTTTAGGATTTGAAAATTGCAAGTTTTTCATATTTCTTTGGTCAAATCTGGAAGTGTCTGATCTCAAGGATCCATATTTTATTTGTTTCTTTGGATCCTCTCTCTATTTGAGCCTCTTGATTGTTGCTTGTATTTTAAATTGGTTTCGAGGTGTTGAGTGTTCCTCTCATTTGCGTTTGTGAGTGTAAAGTTTATTTGAGGTTTGTTTTGAGGTGATTTCATTTCATATTACTAAGTTCTAGCCTAGGTTTTCATTGTCCTGCCTTTCCCTCCATGGGCACAGTTTCCCCATTGACAACTTCCAATAGGGAACAATCTTTACAAATTTCATAACTTGTATCACTTATGTTATTGCTAGTTGTATACTATCAAACTACGACCATGTCTCTAGTCAAGTGAAGGAAACTTGTGAAACTACTTGTAGGGTCCATAAGAAAAGGCTTGTAGAATGCAAAAAAAACATGTTTTCCTGAAAATTTTTCTTAGTTTTTTTCTTTTGAAGGATAGGTTCCCTATTCTTGGGAAAGATAAACTTTAGAACATGGTTTTGGTAGAAAATTTTTATTATTCTTTTCATGATATACCAAAAAAAAAAACATTTTTTGATTATCCATTTTGGACCATTTCAGTACCTCTTTTCATAATTGCATTGGAGTGTTGCTTGTGAATTTTTGGGTTTGAAATTGTATTTTGGAGTGATATATAGTCCCATTTTGTTTGAGTGATTGTTTTGTTGTTTGTAAGAAGAAACAAAAGTAAAACAATTTGCATGCACAAAGGTTTTGAGCATTGAAAACAAAGTGCATTGTTGAAGTGTTTGGTTTGATATCTTGTCAAAAGTTTGGTTGTGATTTGTTTTTCATGGTTTCTTGGTGCTTGTGATGTTGAATAATCAAATTTCCAAAAACAAAGACCTCTTTCCCTATCATATATAGAATTCATTTAATTGAACAATTACATTTCCATTTTTTCATTGCTTTGGTTGGGTCAAGAGTAAAAAACACCATCAAAGTTTTATCCATTTACCTTTGACATAAACAACAATCATAAGAAAATATTGTGCAATCTAAAATTAACTAGAATAATTTATTCACTAGAAAACCAATATTATATAGGTTTAGGGCCTTGGGATAGGATTAGAGAGTGAATTATCCAAGGCCATGAAACGAAACCTAGAATTCATTAAAGAGTGTCGAATCCATTTTTGCAACTAGTGCGTTGAGAAACTTCTCTAACATAGTAGCCAAGCATGAGGTTGTGTTGGGGCAAGTAGGGAGATGACCCCTCTCTCTTTATTTTGGTGTTTTCCGTATCACTTTGATTACTATGTACAAGGGGGTTTCATTTGTGAAAAAACTCTCTATGAGGTATCACTTTGGAGGCTTTGGGATGAGTTATCATGCCCTTACATGTGGTCGTATGTACGCCTGTTGGCCCAGTCATTGATTGTGAGGTAGTAGACTTAGTGAACACTTCTAGGTAGCCTACAATGGTGGATGCAAGTAGGACATGCTAGTAGTAGATGGTGTATACATTTGTTCATGGTCTTAATTCCCTTATATGGTTCCCTCCTTAATAAAGAGTACTTGCATCAGCCAAGGTTATTTTTCATATTTCATCATAACTACTCCAAATACCTTCACTCATCATCTCCCCTAAAGGGGTAGTGTTTAAAAGGCATTTTGAGCCATTTCTTTTCTTATATTTTTCTATATTTTTTAGGGGTGTGCTCTTTGGTTCTAATTCAACATCGACCTTAGGTTGAATTGTGTTTTGATTTTCATGTACTATTTTCATCGTGGATGAATCACCATGTTGATCCCATCAATTATGATGACACGATCCCATCAGAGAGGCTCAACTACCCTCAATAGGTGCAATACAAGTGACCATGAATTTGAAGAGTCTCATCTTTGGTTTGAGGAGACTGGTCTTGTTGAAGTGGAAGTGGTGGATAAAAGTCCTCCACCCAACTTTAACCTTCCTTTGACTAATCTAGGCACATCCATACTTATACCAGTAAGGGAACCTTGTAGTGAACCATTTTCTTTGTTCATTGAACCTCACACCATGTCAGGCCCAAGTGTTTCATCCAGCGTGGTTAAGCCATCGAGCCCATCCATAAATTGGACTAGGGGCATACCAATGATGTCCACTTTGCAATCCTTGAGTGTGATTGGACATACACCATCTATGGTTGTTTCTACAGGTCCTTCTATTTGGGAGATACCAATCATGTCCTCATTTCTATTCACTAGTATACCTAGCATTCCCACATCCATCCCATCAATTTCAATACCCACACTTGGATCTTCTTCCAATCGGTGGTTGAGCCTTAGTTTCAGAATGGGGGGTGGGATTTCTTGAACATACACCATTCTTATGAGTAGATTGACACTGTCAAGTGATGGTTTTCCATTTGGTTGGAACATTCCTAGTGATTTCAAGGTTGTCCCTAGTCATTTTGGGGGTCGTAATGTGTCGGTAGGCTTTAATTTCCCATGGGTTATCCTACCTTTCCCTAGGGTAAACTTTGGACAATGGGGTGGCTATCCCTTCTTCCATACATCCGGTCCTAGGAGGTTCTTCCCTGGGCCTAGTTTTGGGAACATGTTTCCTTTCAGGTCTACACCTACCCCTATGGGTAATCCCCTCGGGGGAAAGTATAGTACTGAGAATATCCATGCTCCAGGGAGTTCCTCCATCCCTCACAAAAACTACCCTACTAGAATATCACATGCCTCCAAAAGAAAAAACATAGGGGAACCACAAGGCTAATCTAGGACTTCATGAGCTTCATCTTCCTCGCAATATTTGTGTATTCATAAGTTGTTGATTTTCCTTGCAACATTAGACTTGTCTAATCTTCAGGGATGGTTTTAAGGATGGAAATTTATTTTAAAATGTAGAAACCTTGGCGAATCTTAAATGATTGGCGATATTTTTTTTTAAATATCCAATTTTCTAAGGATTTTATATAGTTTTTATAAAATTCTGGCGATTTTTAAGGTAAAATAATTTTATCCTATAGAATTTGGGCGAATAGTTTTTAAAATAGCGAATCTCATTTTTGGAAAAAACATGGAAAACTAGCCCATGAGCGAAATTTAGCCCCTAAAATCATCCCTGCTAATCTTCCACATTTGACAAATGAACCCATTTCCCATAACCCTTCATGGTATATAATGTCTTCTAATCTCCCATAAAACATGCCCAAATTCAACAAGAAGTTGGGAGAAGACACCTCCACACATATAATGACATATCATTTGTGGTGCTCATGTAATTCATTGATGGATGATAGTGTAAGGTTGTGTCTTTTCAAGAGACCCTTGACTCGAAGTGTTGCCAAATGGTATATTGAACTAAAAGGTTATTCCTTCTGTTAGCGATATTTCTTGTCTCGGGACAAGAAATAGAAACAAGACAGTGAAATTCCCGAATCCCTGAGAGTTAATAGGGGTCGTCCATCTAGAAAGGGTGCGTGGCAGGAGATCAATGTTATTGGGGAGGGTCCTGATAGGGAAGCATCCATCGGAGTTTAAGCCATCGGAAAATCGGGATTCTTGGAGGCGAGTGAACTGTTGCATCAAACACTGCGATATCGCAATACGCAATATCCCGACACCAAGAGTGTGGGGCCATAGAAGTCGACGAAGGACAGGTGGCAGGATTTCGTGATGAGGAAGGGACCGTTGACAGGTCAACGGCCATGAGCCATCGGGGATCGGAGATTCGTGAGTCTGGAGGACTTGTAAATCGTGACATCGCAAGTGCCGAAACTCCAATAGGAGGGTAAGGCCATGGTTGCGGAGGCATAGTCATATGGGACAGGAGTTAAGCTCAGGAGGGCTTGCGCATGAAAGGCGCTCATCGCAAATCGGGGATTGGAGAGGTAAGGAGTTCTCGACAACAGGAACTGTGAGGCCTTGAACCCTGATATAGAGTCGGGGATAACTACGGTCAGGTCCTGAAGGCCATGAAGGGATTGGGAAGGACCTATGGATCGGGTTGTTACATCAGCGATTCCCGAGGGAATCCAAGGAGCCGCTTTGGCTCAGAAGAGGGGATTTAAAACGATCCTGAAAGCAGGAAGGCACGGTGATTTCCCAGGTACCAATTCGATGCGGGCTAAATCCCAGTACCTGCTGGAGATTAATGAAGAAAAGAGAGGATGGCTCAAAAATCACATCACTCATTTATTGCAGAGTATGGAGATCCCGACCGAAAGTCTACCTAGAAAGGTCCCCTGTACTGGTTCTCTTCAGGAAGGTCACGCCAAGTCTTCAACTCGCCAGAAGAACCTGCACATGCCAATTCAACATTCAAAGGGCTCAGCTACCACCCTGTCATGAGCCATGCTAAATTAAGGAGGCGTATTACAGGGAAGCAAAGGACAGATTTGATTGAGGAGACGTCACCCTTTGAAAGTTTTGAGACGCCTCCATTGGACGAGAAGAGGGGAGGATTATATGTAGGCGTTTTTGCCATTTTGTAATGATCGATGGTTGAGTAGAGCTCCCTACTGTAATGTTTAACTACTATTCTAGCTTTCATCTTATGCATCTGTATATGAGATTTCTTGTTTTATGACAAACAGTTCCTCTTACTCCATCTAAGTTTCGTCTCATGCTAAGAGAGCTCGTGATTGACTGAGTCGTGCGAGTTGTTGTGGTTATGTTATGATAAAAGATTTATTGTTGCATTGTTGCATTCTCTAGCTTTCGTTTGAATGTAAGATGATATCGCATTTGGACATCTTCTTCCTTAGTCCATTAGAAGCCTGGTGTTTATAACAGACCTCCGCTTTTCTCTTGTACAAGTATTCCGCCTGTTCACCCTTTACTATAGCTCATTATCTAAAGTTTACGTAAGACCTCACTTGCTCATGCATACCTGGCCTAGTTTCAGAGTTGGAATGATATTGTTTTGAGTTGGCTTCCATTCGGTCACCCCATCTATAAACCACCGTGACATAAAACTGATGGGCGTCGGGCTCTGCTCCTACTAGCAATCTAGGAGTGACTTCTGTCACCAACATTTCTGGTGCCGTTGCTGGGGACGAAGTTGCATATTTTCCCCGGGATTGAACGACAATGATTAACTGATTCTGAAGGTGCATCAGATATCAGAATTATCAAGATTGTTGTTGTGCACCTAGCGACTCCATTGTGATGACTCCACTAGGGAGAACCTACTCTATCAATTGTGGCTTTCAGAGGCAGACACACGCAGTCTCATCCACAGCTTCCCCTAGCTACACCTGAAACCGATCTAGAGGTGGTTCTCAGAAAAGGAAAGGCCCCTGAAAAAGCAGCTTCCACGACCGAAATAGGTAATCTGCGATCTCCTTTTGTAAGAACTTCGTTTTCTCCCCCTCAGTTTCTTGATAGACCCCCTTCATAGGTTTCCCGTTTTGCTAAATTTTGGGAGTGTTCCTACTGAGTTTTCCCCTCCTGGTCTGGGATTGGAGGGAGAAATCCTTGTCACTCCCCTCTCCTCTGAAGCTGTACCTTGGCATAGACCCACGACCACAGAAGATTTCCCCACTCCTGCACAAGGAGGAGCACCTGCTGACTTGAGCCTGTTAGCCTTCTACTTGAATCCCCTCTTGTTTCCCACCCCATTCCGAGATTCATTCCCGGTAGCCCCTTCACGATCTCCTTCTCCTCCGAGTTCTCCCCCACCTAATATTCCTATGGCCGGAGCAAATCCCCCTATGATCGAAATAGAGATCATCATAGCCGCTAGGTACGCTCCCCTCATGCTACCACAGCCTCTCAATAACCTCCCAGCAGACGGATACCTTAAACAGCTGCACAAGTTTACAGGCGAGGGGGATATAACTGTTGAAGAGCACCTAGCAGCCTTTTACACTTTCGCGGATGATAATGTTATCATGCACACAAACGTATGGATGAGAATTTTTGTCCATAGTCTCCAAGGAGAGGCTAGAAACTGGTTTAGGGCCCTGCCTCCTGGATCTATTGATGGATTAGAACTTTAGATAATGCCTTTTTGAGACAGTGGGGAGATAAAAAAGACTTCATGTATTACATGATAGAGTTTGGGTCGTTGAAGAGAAAGGAAGGAGAGTCTGTTTCTAACTTCTCCAAGAGATTTAATAAAATGTACAACAAAATTCCTGCTGAGATAAAACCCTCCGAAGCCTCTGCAAAGATCACTTACTCCAGCGCCTTCGATCCTGATTTCTACCTACTGCTAAGGGAGAGGAGAGCCGCTACGCTGGCACACATGCAAGATGAAGTCGTGGAGGTAGAATCCAACATATTGGTCGTCACTCGACTCAGGAATGTCGGTGATAGAAATATGTCAAAGAGTAGGCATGAAGATACCTTGTTCAGTTCCTCTCCCCTGCCCCATCAGACAGACGAGACAGCCAGAGCGATAAAATCACTTGCTGCCAAGATAGAAAGGTTGGAATTAGAAGGGAAGCCCATGTACAGAAATCCCCAAAACAATGACAATAGAGGTTTCAAAAGACATACTAACAATATGTCATAGGCCTTCGCAAGGGAACAAAGGGAAAAGGACAGAGAAGATCAAAGGATTCAAACCCCTCTCCAAAATAACCTAGTTACTCATGAGGAAGGAAAGGAGATAGACGAATTCGACTCTGAAATTCACAATGTTGAGGAAGCTCCTCCTTTTCCCCATTTGACTCAGTCTGCATATGAAAAATCCATGATGAACATTCAAATCCATGAGCTAGGTACGGGAGAAAGGGCCAGCCACACCTCTAACAGATACAATCTTAGGTCGAGAAGGAGGGAAGAAGAATTTGACAGTCCAGACCAACCCCTCATAGCAGAAAAGCCTAATAGATCTGCAGCGGCCACCACTAAAAATAAAGGAGCTCAGAGTGCTTTGCCAACAGTCAAAGAACCCATCACCGAGGTAAGGGAAGCTCTTAATCCCACTCCATCCTTTAATTTTGAACATGAAATTCAAAAAATCAGGATCCCCATCCCCCTCTTAGAGCTAGTAAAAAATGAAGATTTTAAAAGATCCCTCACCAAGATGCTACAATCTGAGTCTCCCCAGCCTCCCTCTGATTCAGTAAACCTTCAAGATGAAAAACCAGCCGTCATCTTAGGCCCCATGGTAGAAGACAGAGATGACTCATCCCCCCCCTTCTACACATCCCTGAACATACATGATAAAGTGTTGCATAACTGCCTCATGGACTCAGGGGCTTCCCATAACCTTATGCCCAAAATAGTAATGGAAGAACTGGGATTAGAAGTGACCACTTCCTACCATGATTTATACTCTTTTGATTCAAGGAGGGTACAATGTCTAGGAGTCATCAAAGACCTGGTGGTTTCCCTGTTTCAGCTGCCCATGAAAAGTGTGGTCATGGATATTGTGGTAGCCGATGTCCCCCCTATATTTGGTATGTTGTTGTCTAGATCATGGATCAAAAAGCTTGGAGGGACACTATATATGGATCTCACATATGCCACCATTCCGGTCTTCGGAGGGGAACAAAGGAGATTATACAGAGAAGCCCAGCTGGCCTATATTGTCAGTGATGAAGCAGACCCTACCAATCACCCCATATTTGCACTTGACACCGACTTGGGGTTTAGTTTACTGCAGCTTACCGATGCCCCTGAAAGCTTGTTACTAATCAGAAAGCACCCCAGCCCTGATCACCCGATTTTCCCCCAAAGCTCCTCTGTGTGGAAGATGTTTTTTTACGGAGCTTCTTCTAGCGAAGGAGCTGGCGCTGGAGTGGTTTTCATATCACCTTGTCAAGAAGTCATATCCCTATCATACAAGCTGGAATTCGAAGTCACCAACAACGTGGCAAAGTATGAAGCTCTTGTTCTGGGTATGAGGGCCGCAAAGGAAATGGGGATTGAAGAGATAACAATATTCGGGGATGCTGAGTTGATTATTCAGCAGATAAGAAATACTTATCGTGCCCATAATCCCCAGCTCAAGAATTATCGGAATGAAGTATGGGACCTTATTGATAATTTCTTCTTAGCTTTTAACATTTCTTTCATTTCGAGGGGAGAAAATACCTTGGCCGATTCTTTAGCTGTCTCAGCTAGTTTGCTCAAATTTCCTCTGCCGCCTATGATAAAAAATGATGTTGATATAAGATATAGGCCCTCGGTGCCGGACAATGTCAAGCATTAGAAGGTGTTCGAGGATGATTCTGAACTTGAAAGATTTCTCCAATCAGTGGACAAATTTTCTGCGTTGCATATTGACCAAGATCCTGATTTGGAAGGTGACCCTTGTCCTGAGGGGTTTTTAAATAAAATAGCTAATCATCAGATCATTCAGTTGCCCGGTAATCACATTCCGAGAGGACTAGTCCCTTTAGAGAGACTGTTTGATGGGAACGATGTGGCAGTAAAGGGAAAGGTCTCGGATGAAGATGATGTTGAGACAACCGAATGCAACATTGGTTCACAGGAGGAGCCTAGATTTGTCAAATTGTCAAGCAGCCTGACTAGTAAACAGAGGGCCGAATATACTAAGTTGCTAAAGGAGTTCGCCAATGTGTTTGCATGGATGTATGAAGACCTCAATACCTATGACACATATGTCATTGAGCACAAGATCCCACTAAAGGAAGGGGCTAAACCATTCAGACAGAAGTTGAGACAGATAAATCCCATGTTGCTACCTGTCATGGAGAAAGAAGTGAAGAAATTGTTAGATGCCCAAATTATTGTCCCCTTGAGATATTCTGAATGGGTGGCCAATTTTGTCCCAGTAAGAAAGAAGATTGGAGAAATCAGACTCTGTGTTGATTTCAGGAATCTCAATAGAAGCTCAAAGAAAGAAAATTACCCCCTACCTAAGATGGAACACATACTGCAGAGGGTAATTGGTGCCTCCAGGATATCCATGATCGATGGGTTTTCCGGCTATAATCAGATATCGGTCATGCCTGAGGACAGGGAGAAGACAACCTTCACCACTCCTTGGGGCACGTTTATGTATGCCAAAATTCCATTTGGGTTGATGAATGCAGGAGAAACGTTTCAGCAGGCCATGGATATAGCCTTCATCGGGGAAAATGACCAGTTCGTAGTGATCTATCTAGATGACATCACGGTCTTCTCCAGGACAGACAAGGAGCACTGCCGTCATCTGAAGAGAGTCTTCTTGAAGTGTCGAAGGTTTGGCCTATCCCTAAACCCCAAGAAATCTTTGTTTTCTATGCAGGAAGGGAAGTTATTGGGACATATAGTATCGGCAGCAGGGGTGAGCGTTGATCCTAGCAGGGTGGAGGCAATTCAAGCCTTGTCACTTCCCAGGTCTAAAAGAGAGGTTCATTCCTTTTTGGGGAAAATTAATTTTCTAAGGAGGTTTGTCTCGAATTTTTCCGAGCTAGTGAAACACATCACGGCCATGCTCAGGAAGGGAAACGAAGTGAAATGGAATGTTGAGCCCAGGGCCTCTTTTGACCAAATAAAGAAGGCATTGACTGAGGCACGTGTGCTTATATGTCTTGACTATTCCAAAGAATTCCTAATTTTCTCCTTTGCTTCCTTTGATACAGTGGCGGCGGTCTTATTGCAAGAAAAATGAGGAAGGGCATGAGCAACCCATCGCCTTCTTTAGTAGGGCGTTAAGAGACGTAGAGAGAAGATATGAAATAATGGAGAAATAGGCTTATGCCTTAGTGAAAGCTCTTAAAGCTTTCAGAGTCTATGTCTTGCATTCAAAAGTAACAGCATATGTCCCTTCATCTTCCGTGAAGGACATCCTTGTGCAGCCCAACGTAGATGGGAAAAGAGGCCAATGGATCACAAAAATTCTAGAATTTGACTTAGAAATAAAGCCCACCAAGTTGGTTAAGGGGCAAGGTTTAGCCAAGATACTGGTTGAATCCAACTGCAAAGCCTTGGGATTTAATTTCATCAATACTCGCCTAGGATCTCAGCAAGCTGAATCGCCTAGCCAAGGCTCTCAAGATGGCTTATCGCTAGCTGAATGTGCCTAGTATCGTGACATTCTGTATTTTCTGCAAGAATTGAAGCCCCCAGATGGAATGGGAAAAATCAAAGCGAGGGATCTTAAGCTCAAGGAAGTCAGGTATTGCTTCATTGACCAAACCTTGTACTGGAAAGACCCTCTAGGCGTATTTCTGAGATGCCTGAACCCACAGGACGCCCAGAAGGTCACGTTTGATTTTCATAGAGGCCTTTGCGGAGGTCATCATTTCTGGAAGACCACATCCCACAAGATACTCCGAGCTGGGTATTACTGACCCACTTTATTCCTCGATGTTTGCAGGGAGATCGGAGCTTGCATCAAATGTCAAAAGTTCTCAGGAAAGCAACAACTTAAGTCACTGCCATTGAAACCCATAGTAGCTTCGACACCTTTTCAGCAGTGGGGGTTGGACTTCATCGGAGAAATTCATCCTCCCTCAAGTGGTCAACACAGATGGATCCTGACTGCAAAAAATTATTTCACCAAGTGAATAGAAGCTGTCCCCACCAGGAGCACATCACACAAAGTAATTATCAGCTTCCTGGAGGATATCATAGCCCAATTTGGCTGCCCTAGTAGAATCATTACCGATAATGCTGCTTCTTTCAAATCTGAACCTTTGATTAAGTTCTGTGAGCAGTTCCAGATCTCGCTAATTCACTCCACCCCCTACTATCCCTAGGGCAACGATTTAGTGGAATCCTCTAACAAAAGCCTGATAAATATCATCAAAAGAGTGTTAGAGGATAACAAAAGAGCCTGGGATTCAAAGTTGAAATTCGCTCTGTGGGCTGATTGTGTCATGACGAAGAAGTCTCTGGGCACTTCGCCGTTTCAACTAGTCTACGAAGCAGAGGCAGTTTTCCCTACTCATCTCGCCTTACCTGTGGCGAAGTTCTTTCAAGACTACGAGGGAAAACCAGATCATATGATCAGAAGAATTCATTAGATAGTGGAAGTGCAACAGATCAGAGAACAAGTGAGGGATGCAGCTTACAGTCATCAGCAGAAGATCAAGCAGGCTTTCGACAGAAAGGTCAAGAAAAATGAGTTCGAGATTGGGGACTTGGTATTTAAGTGGGACGCACCCATACAGGATAAAGGCAAGCACAACAAGTTCGACAACCTCTGGATTGGCCCCTTTAAAATCTCTGAGATTTTCTCCAACAACACATATGGGTTGCAGGATCTGGAGGGTGAAGAGGTTTTCAATAGCCCAGTAAATGGGCATTTTCTGAAAAAATGTTTTATTTGAGCCTTAGACGGCTCCTCTGTTTGTAAATATTATCTTTTAGTTCTTGTTTAGTTTCTTTTTGTATGTTTTTGGCCTAATAAGTGACTCCATAGCCCAATAGCAAGGCACTGAAGCTATGGAAGGAGTTCTTAGAGCATCGTAGGGATGACTCTATCCCCCATGGAGCCTATATGTTAGCGATATTTCTTGTCTTGGGACAAGAAATAGAAACAAGACAGCGAAATTCCCGAATCCCCAAGAGTTAATAGGGACCATCCATCTGGAAAGGACGCGTGGCAGGATATCAGCGTTATCGGGGAGGGTCCCGACAGGGAAGCGTCCATCGGAGTTGAAGCCATCGGAAAATTGGGATTCTTGGAGGAAAGTGAACCGTTACATCAAACACTGCGATATCGCGATACACGATATCCTGACACCAAGAGTGTGGGGCCACGGAAGTTGATGCAGGACAGGTGGCAGGCTTTCGCGATGGGGAAGGGACTGTTGACAGGTCAACGGCCATGAGCCATCGGGGATCGGAGATTCACGAGTCTGGAGGACTTATAAATCATGACATCGCAAGTGCCGAAACTTCGATAGGAGGGTAAGGCCATGGTTGCGGAGGCATATTCATATGGGACAGGAGTTAATCTCAGGAGGGCTTGCGCGTGAAAGGCACTCATCGCAAATCGGGGATTGGAGAGGTAAGGAGTTCTCGACAACAGGAACCGCGAGGCCTCGAACCCCGATACAGAGTCGGGGATAACCACGGTCAGGTGTTGAAGGCCGTGAATGGATTGGGAAGGACCTGTGGATCGGGTTGTTATAGCAGCGATTCCTGAGGGAATCCAAGGAGCCGCTTCAGCTCAGAAGAGGGGATTTAAAACAATCCTAAAAGCAGGAAGGCACGGTGATGTCCCAGGTACCAATTCGATGCGGGATAAATCCCAGTACCTGCTGGAGATTAATGAAGAAAAGAGAGGATGGCTCAAAACTCACATCACTCATTTATTGCAGAGTATGGAGATCCCGACCGAAAGTCTACCCGGAAAGGTCCCCTGTACCGGTTCTCTTTAGGAAGGTCACGCCGAGTCTTCAACTCGCCAGAAGAACCTGCACACGCCAATTCAACATTCAAAGGGCTCAGCTACCACCCTGTCATGAGCCATGCTGAATTAAAGAGGCATATTACAGGGAAGCAAAGGATAGATTTGATTGAGGAGACATCACCCTTTGAAAGTTTTGAGATGCCTCCACTGGACGAGAAGAGGGGAGGAGTATATGTAGTCATTTTTGCCATTTTGTAATGATCGATGGTTGAGTAGATCTCCCTACTGTAATGTTTAACTACTATTCTAGCTTTCAGCTTATGCATCTGCATATGAGATTTCTTGTTTTATGACAGATAGTTCCTCTTACTCCATCTAAGTTTTGTCTCATGCTAAGAGATCTCGTGATCGACTGAGTCGCGCGAGTTGTTGTGGTTATGTTATGATAAAAGATTTATTGTTGCATTGTTGCATTCTCTGGCTTTCGTTTGAATGTAAGATGATATCGCATTTTGACGTCTTCTTCCTCAATCCGTTAGAAGCCTGGTGTTTATAATAGACCTCCGCTTTTCTCTTGTACAAGTCTTCCGCCTGTTCACCCTTTACTACAGCTCACTGTCTGAAGTTTATGCAAGACCTCACTTTCTCATGCATACCTGGCCTAGTTTCAGAGTTGGAA
>SNQJ01S0031222.1:58574-70913 GCA_010110895.2 Picea sitchensis | reverse complement strand
TCGGTCACCCCATCTATAAACCACTGTGACATAAAACTGATGGGCGTCGGGCTCTGCTCCTGCTAGCAATCCAGGAGTGACTTCCGTCGCCAACACCTTCCATATTTTTTATGACTTGGGCATGACATTTTTAACACATTACCAATTGACCATTTAATATGATATAGGAACAATTCTCTTGACATCACTACATCAAGATAATGCCACTCACATTTATAATCGTATTCATGAGTGGAGGTGAAAAAGTAGGATGATCACAACCTAGATTGTGACCAAACTATTTATGGGGTGGTTCACCAAATCCCTCTTACCACATGTTACCCATGATTTTGGTTACTCTAGTGATGTCTTAACAATGGTGTATTCAGGCTCCCAACAAGGACCTTTTGCCTAAGAAAAGTGGCTCTTGTCTCCTTCCAAAAACATATTTTTAAAATGAGTTCGCAGGCTGCCTATGGCCTAGGGTGAGAGAATCCATCATTCTTGTAGGCCACCTTCACTTAGGGTGTGAACTTCTCACATTTTTCTCCATACACAGGGTGTGAACCTGTTTTTAAGCTTGGAAAGGAGAAGAGGTCTCGAGGGTTCTAGAAGGGAATCTTCTAGAAAATGAGTTGGCATTCATATGGTTGTCATTTTAATGACTTCTAAGATTTGATGGGCTCATCCTCATCCATGTAACCATCTCTCCTTCTCCTATATATTGAAAGGTTTCTCATGGAAAAGGTTAAGAAATATTGAATGAACAATTGGTGAAAGAATTGTGTGAAGAACCCTGCTTGGACAGAAGCTTGAAGACTCTAGTTGGTCGACCAAGAGGAATTGGATCTTCTTCATGCAAGTACAGAGCAAGTGTGTGTGTTGGAACCAAGGGTCACTGAAATGAAGCTTGCACCATCAAGGTGATCAGGTTGTATCTTCTACTTTCAATTAATATGATACAGTGGCATGTCCCTTTCCCATAAAGTCACTCTTACTTTATTGTGTAATTCCTTGATCATATGCATAAGTTGACATTGAATATATACTTTGTTATCTTCACTTTGGTTGGTTTGTGTCGTCTTGGACTTGACTTCACGAGAGCACCAGAGCGAAGCGAGAACAACAGAGACATAAGGAAGCGATATAAAGGTATGTCACTTATTCCTTCCTATTAGTAGATTCAATGATTGCAACTTAGGGAAAGAGTCATGTCCTGTCTTGTTTTGTTCTAGATCCAGGTGGATGTAGGGAGATCTGTTAGTGTCTGCACCTACCGATTAGTATGATAACAAAATTGGTGACTCTACTGGGGATGCAACCTAGTTTTTAGTGGTTTTTGGTGTTTTTCCTTGGCCATTTGCTCTTATCTTACCATTTTTCATTTCTATCAATCTCTGAGTCTTGAGGAGACCCTGGCAGATTCTCTGGGTCCAAAAATTCCTTCAAAATTTTTGTCTTTTTCCAAATTTTTCTTAGTTTCAGGTATTCTCGCACTAAACTCTTATGTAGCCTACGAGAACCCCTAGATTTCGTGCCCTACTTTTCAGTCCAGTGTGAACCTCTCGCACTCTGCTTGTGAACAACCTGCGAGAATGCTCCATTCTCGCACTGTACACCACTGCCTACCTGCGAACCCATTTGCAAAATTTTGGGATCAAGGTTTTTTGTATGCTCAGTTTCCCGGATTTGTATGTGTTTCTGAAGAGAACTTCTTGGGCCACTGATTGATTATTTCTTGACTTCGGATTTTGTGAATGATTAGTCTTCGGAAATCGAAAGCTCTTCTTGTTCATTTTTTCTCAACTCTTATCTCTTGATCTTTCCTAAACAAGGATATAATCTCTGTTCCTGAAATCCAAGTGCTTGTTTAGTTGGGAGCCAGTGATCAGTTTAAAAGTTGGGATTAATTGTCTTTCTCAATTGCTCATTACTTGGAAAATTATTGCCCTCATGCATTTGAAAAGATTAGTCTTGTCTACTTGTTATTTTTGTCTTCATTAAAAGATTGGTTTGGGTTTTTTGTATATTGCTTTTCATTAGTTGCTAGTCTTTCTTAGTTCCACCACTGTTGTGTGGTTTCTATTGAAAATTAAAAAACATTTTTCTTTTAAAACAATTTTTTATTTGGAAAATATAGGCATTCGATTGTTGAAATAGAACGAATAGAGAATTGGCATTGGTCATGATTTGTTGATATTGCATTTCAAAGAAGATCGTATATCGTAGTTCAAGTTGTTCTAGAAAACTCCTCTTTCCCTCCTGTAAATAGGATTCATTGAAAAAAAATTGATATCTTTCATTCCTATCTATGCATTGTTGGGTCAGAGTCTCACACAACATCGGTTTCATTTCCGTCTTCTTTGAGTAACAACAGCCTTTAATAACATCACGCAAATTTTAAAATTTAACTAGTAACTCTTTTCTAGGACTCTATTACACCAACATTATCTAGGCTAGATCTTTGGAATAGGCAGAGAGATATAATCCCCAAATCACAAAACATACAATAGCATCTTGTGGTAAGGAGTGTCAAATTCCATTTTCAACATTTTGTCCTGTGAAGCCCTTCTCACACAAGGGTCAAAACTGAGGTCGCATTGATATTGACAGAGTTACTCACCATGCTTTGTTGATATCGGTGTAGAGATTTCACGTATTATGGGGGTCACTTGAAGGTATACCCACAATGATGAGTGGAAGCCTCTCAAGCTGATTTCAGGCTAGATACCTTGCCCTTGCGTGTGAATCAAACTGTCGATTGTCCCCCTAGGCTTTATTGTTGTTGGTGGTAACCTTAGTGGCCTATTTTCTTAGGGTCTTACACAAGGTGACTGTGAAGGGGCAAGTCTTCACGGTACCTGGAATCGACGTTGGTCAAACTCACTCGAGATCCTTGGAGGGTATACCCACGATTATGTGTGGGAGCTTGCACCAGGGTGTAAGTCCGTTAAGCAGGTCGTCAACATAACTTTTCCACCCTAGCCTAGCCCCTTCTTGTCTCATGGTCATGACGTTGGATTTCATCACCAACTAGTGACTTTGGAATTAGAAGGTCTTGTTTGCTTGGTTTTGCTTCCTAGATTTTTACTAGCGCATGCTATTTGTTTACCCAAGTTGACCATATAATTTTCTTCGTAAATTTTCAACTCGATCACAATTGACCCTCCACGTCGTTCACGTAGAATGCAGGGCTTACCCCCAGAAAATCTGGAAGGTTCTCAACCCTTGCCTACCAACTCATCGGAGGGCTCTCCTCAATAGAGTGAAGTCCAATACGTCACCACTCCACAAGTGGAAAGAACTGACTCTCTAGAACGACTCTAAATTACCAATTCTCGAGAGGACTTTTGACTTCATCCTGACTCTGAGAGATGGATTATGCAAGTGAATTCTTCCAGAGACTTGGTTGTTTTGTCTTCTAGATCACCGATTTGACCTTTTCTAGGACCTGAGGGTCAAGATCCTTTTTGGACTACTAGAATTTTTAGACGGGATCTCTTTGGCTCAGGAGTAGGCGTTGATATCACCGTCTCACCTGTGCTACCTGAAACATATGATCCAGACGCAATACCTTTTACTACTGGTTATTATTTTCCTGGTATAGAAGCTCTGCGAGCTGACCACATCTTGACTCTCCCTTTACAAATTGTTCATTACACAGATACTACGAGTCTTCAAACTGGGATTACCGCAGCTATCCAAGACCCTATTGGCACACCGCTTTTGCCCAGAGTCACCCCGACACTTCCACCTGAATATCCTGCATTGAATGTCTCTATTCTCGCTCCCATGCAAATCACATCCAGAACTCCTGATGGTACCACTCCTTCTAGACACTCTCCTCCCAGTTTCATTCCAACACTTCATCCACCCCCTTTCATAGGACCTTTTCCATCCTCTATCGGAGGCACTGATCCTAGTGGCACCATTCCTCCATTCACACCAAATTACCAGATTCCTATTGGTGGAAAATTTCACCAAGGAGGCCCAACTCAACCCCCCCTTATAGGGAAAATACCAATTGGAACACAACCCCCGATTGGAGGAAAACCCCCACCGACCCCACCCTATGGAAAAAACATACCTCCATCCTTGGCCCAGTATTGGAACCATCTAATCCAACATAATCCTCAATCGACTGGGGGGCAACAACTTCTGGCTAGCTTCGTCATACCCCTTGGTATAGACCAACCCTATCTAGGTACATCTAATCCTATTTGGGGCTCGACCACTCAACCCCACACCCCCATTCAAGGGTACAACCCTATGAGTTACTTTCCTCCACAACAACTACTGAATCTCCGCGGATCCTCGCATTATATGTAGACTGCTTATGGTCCCACTGGTTTTCTGACAGGACTCCCTCCCCAAAGTCACCAATACCCGCATGTGAATAGACAGTTACCTTTCTTGGCCACCCTGGACCTCCTAGATCTGTCGAGGATTTTAAATGATCTGATCTGTCACTCTCCCCAATGGCCCTCTATACCATCCAAGCTACCATCTGACATCCCTAAATTCGATGGAAAAGCAGGAGAGGACCCAAACAATCACATAATGACTTTTCACCTTTGGTGCTCATCCAACTCCTTGATGGATGACTCTATTCATTTACGCCTTTTTCAAAGAACTCTCACAGTTTCTGCCGTAAAGTGGTATATAGAATTACCACAAGGTTTCTTCACAGACTTCAACACCCTCGCTACGGTTTTCCTGACCCACTACCAGTTACTGATCCGCTATGAAACAGGGATCGAGATTTTGAGTTCTTTCAAACAAACCAAAGCCACTCATATCTCCGATCACATTCATGAATGGCGACGGAGACGACGTCTCATCAAACTCAAACTTCTCGATCAGTTGCTGGCAGAATGGCTCACGAAATCATTTATGAATGACATCGGTCGTGATATCACCATGGGTAGAGTTGTCATAGAAGAACATGCCATTAGTCGTGCTCAATACCTTGACCTCGTTTACTCACAAACAGGTACTCTTTACGACTTACTCCCTGATGTGCCTCGTCCTTCTACTTCCGCCACTTCAACTACTCCTGCTGCTTCTCATGTGATCTACGGTGTGATTTTCACTTTCCATGCCCAAACGCATTTCGTCCAAACCTCCAGCAACAACCCCAACCCCATTTCTTCTAATGTTCAAAATGCTCCATCTCCTACCCCTCCCACCGACAAGACTTCTGAGGTAAATGTTGTTTAATCTACCCCCGCCGGTAAAAAGAAATCCAGAAAGGGAAAGGGTAAGAATAAGGAGGAAAAAAATAATTTGCAAGCAGAGAGAACCAAAACACCACCTGTTGATGATAGGGATAAGCGTAAACCCCGATACCCTTGTCTTATCTGTGGTGATGATCACTACACTAAGGATTGTCCACGACGAGCTAAGGTTACTACGTTCCTTCAAGGGACCACAAAACCACCCACTCTGAGCGTATTGTCACAACCCTTCCCTTCTCAACAATAGGCCCAATTGGTCATTCAAGACCAACCCTCCCCCTCCAATACATCCTATGTATTAATGTGTACAAGAGATTCAAAGAAAAATGACATCACACTTACCACTCGAGCCAAAGATTATTCCTCCTCTAAAGAGAAGGTTGATGCTATACCTTCTTCATTGGTTCAACCATCTCCCATGACTCCACCTACAAACGGTCCTCTTCATCTCGAACGACCGAGCCTCGACACAGTCCTTCATCCTCCTCCAAAGGGCATCGTTCAGAAATCGGCTTTCAATCCTCATGTCCATGTTGCCCAGAACTACAGTATTGTTGAAGATCTGGCCCAAGCACCATCTGTGATGTCATCCCTCGAAGTCCTTCAAAGTTGTCCTATACAACGGAAGGCACTGTTGAAAGCTATCGGTGGAATTGACCCTACGGATATGAATTTAATAATTTTTGACTTGGAAGATCACATTCCAAGGTTACACCCTTAACTCGCATTCCAAATGCAAGTCATTGTCTCCGAAAAAAAAAATTGTAGAACTATTGTCGATGAGGAAGCCTCGACGTGTGTCATGTCTATTACCTGCTAGAAAGCCATCAGCTCTCCTCCCTTGACTAAATCCCACAACACACTCAAAGCCTTTAATGGCTCCAGTTTTAAGCCTTACGGTGTCCTCCCTTCGTTGCCAATTACGTTAGAAGGTAAAACGATCCAAGTTGAAGTGGAATTCTTTGACGCTCCTCTCAATTACAACCTTCTACTTGGTCGTAGCTGGATTGATTCCATGCGCGCAGTTATGTCAACTCTTTTTCGTGTTGTACGTTTCCGACATCAAGGAAAGGTAATTACTGTCGACCAATTAGCCTTATTTAACTTAGATACACATATTGGCAACGTACCGTTCATCACCAAACCCCCCACTGGATATGAGAACAACGGTGCAGGTCTTCTTAAAGACTCCTCGTTAATGGGTACCTTCCCCATCCCACAATCCGATGTTCCACATCCATCTATCGCTTCAATCAACATGATCTCCACCTCTATCCATGAAACCCTTACATCTCACGACCCATGGATGGTACCCAACCCCAATGATCATCTTCGTTACAGCGACGAAATGTCATTGAACCCGATCGAATCTGCCTATCAGGCCATTCAATCGACAACTCCTTCTACCCCCTCTCTTGGTGATTTATCTCCAGATCCATTCCATGTCATTTTTCCCACAGAAGAAATGATTATGTTTGTTATGGAAGACAACCCCTGTGATGATGGACATCATCGTTCCATCCTCTTCTGATGCAGGAGCATCGCCAACATCAAGCGAGCATGGGGCAAGCGCCAATGCATTTTGGGAACATGATGAATTGTTTAAAAACTTTTGAATATGGATGCACCAAAAATAAATGTAATAGTTAAGGAGAGACGTACTTATAGATTGTAATCAAACCTTGAGCGGCCCGCTCTCGTCTGAAGGACTAAGAAGGCATTTATGTTAGTTAATGTTAGTAGGTATCTTTGAATTCTTAGATTTCACAATTTTAGGAGTGGAGGGAAAACGGATATAGACACCCTCATTGTATTATTGTATGATAGTGAATAACATTACCAAGAGAAGAGCATACAGAGCTGGAACAGAGAAACTTTGTTTGAAAAGAATCCATGTACAAAGATTTGAGTTAATAGAAGAAGTCTTCATTCATATTCATGGCATTGTATTTGTTTCTTGTATGTGTATGCTGAATGGTATGTTCATGGTTTTACTCTTTCTGTTATACATTTTCTTTCTATGTTGTGTATGAATGATTTCAGGATTATGTTTGAAGTCTGAGAGAGAAAGAGTTAGGAAATGAGTTTCAATTGTTTTTCTATCTGAGCGAGAGTTCCTGCAAGGAGTGCAGTTGAATTGTTCGCAAGGAGTGCGTTAACAAAGGGTTCAGAGGTTTGTCTCTGAAAGATCAGATAGGATAGCTTTTGTCCTCATTTCCTCAAAAGTGCAGTTAGGCACAGGAGCTGTGCAAAGTGTGCGCAGGCCGAGTGAAGCTTCAGGTGTTTGTAACCTGGATGACTTGTTGAGAGACTACTGCTACAGGGAGTGTGCAGAGTCGAAAGGAGTTCCACACTTAAAAGTGTTTGAAGGTCTGCCACAAGGAGTGTCAGCAGGATTTTTTCTGAAAGACTTGAAGTCGTGGAAAACCTTAGAAGGGTTCGAACCTTCAAAGTCGTCGAAGGGAAGCAAGAGGCTAAATGCTTTGAAGAATTGAAAGGAGGTGAAATGACATCGTGCTGCAGGAGGACAAGTTCCACGCAGAGAAATTTTTTGTTTAAATTTCGCGGAAGTTCTCAAGGAAAGAGACGAACGGTCAAAATTCTCCATAGAGAATTTGCAAAGTCCCGCCAGCCATCCGATATGACAGAGAAGCAAGGGGGTTACAACTGTTTCCAAAGTTTCAAGCTCAGGAGATTATGAGCCATCGGACCTCACTTAGATACCCGTCAGTCGTGGGATCTTACAGGAGTTGCATGGGGGTTAAGCCCTCACAAACAAAGTGAAAGTCCCGAAAGGCATCGGGATATCGAGATTTCGAAATTTGGGATATCGGAAGTCTCGAGGATAGGAGATCGGGTCACTTCATAGTGAAAACCCCAAATTTGATCTGAGCCGTCCATTCATTAGGACACGTGGCGAAGATCAAGAACCCGTAGGTATTTCGGCTACCGGGGTTTCGAGTTGACAGATAAATTGTGACATCGGGGAATCGCAAGTCGCGAAATACCGAACTAAATCAGGACCATCCGTCTATTGAGACATGTGGCGGCGATCAAGAGTCTGTCGACATTTCGCATGTTGGGACTTAGGGGATCAAGAGGACAGGATGTGGAGCATTTCGGCATTTAATTTCATGAAATCGAAAAATGATTGAGGATCATCCATCATAGGAGGATGCTTGGCGGAAATCCTAGAGTTTGGGGAAAATCCCAATAGGAAAGTCCATTGGCTTATCGGGGTTCAGCATTTCACAAATCCTGAAGATAGGAGACCCTCACATTTCAGGAACGGAAGTTTCGAAATCGCAAAAAGGTGGACAGCCCGGAAAAGAATAGTAGTACGGGATATCGGGATTCAGGAATTCAGAGTTTGTGTTGACATGAGGTTTTTGGCATCGAGAGTCTCGAACTCTCGATACGTGAAAACGTGCTAACCATTGGATCGAGCGGGGAATCACAGTCGTCGATTTCTTTTGGTGACCGAACATCAGAGTTTCGGTAATGTGGGAATCGGGATTTCGGAGGTCGAGGGGATGAGTTGCATGACATTGCGACTCCCAAAATCATGATAAGGAGAAAGGAAAAATAGAGAGAGGAAAGGCCAAGTGTCATAATTTCGGGTTTCAGGGGTCTTAGAGACAAGACACTCAGCCACAGGACTTGCGAAAACGCGAAGTTCAATCTTCTGAAATATAAGGGGAAAATTTCTCAAGTTCATTTGTGGGTGCAGATTTCCCGAAAGGGAAATAGAAGGGCTAGTCGAGCACTTTGGGCCAGAAGAGAGGAAAAGATCCTGTGCGGATCCTGATCTACGGATCTACGAGAAGGAGGTTTGCGTCAAGTGTGGTATCAGAGCACAGAAAGGTTTCTTTGCTTTCTATAGCAAGGAAAAAGGAAGATTCACCATGCTGCCGAGAAGAAGGGACAGACAGACACCCGATCTGCCAGAGGAAAGGGAAATACCAAGAAGAAGAGGTAGGTAGATGCCTGACCCAGCCATGGCAAGAGAGATGGGTGATTTATGCACCAGACTTGAGGACATGGAGACAACACAGAGGTGTATAGCTGGTGCTGGGGATATTAGTGATTCTGAAAGTGAAAATGAAGCCGAACACGAAGGGGAAGAAGTTGCAGTCGAAGATGCAGCAAATGAACGCCTACTCAGGGTTGTTGCAAGGATGGGTGCCAGGGAAAAAATGGACATCTAACTATATGAGGGAAACCTAGATGCTAAAGAGCTTCTAGACTGGATTAGAGCTCTGGACACTTATTTTGACTATGAATATGTCGAGGAAGACAAGATTGTTTTAACCATCACAAGGGTAGATGATTTACCAGAAGAGGTTTAGGAACTACTGGAAGAGTTCACTAACATAGTAGTGGATGAACTACCTCGTTCATTTCCACCGATCAGAAGTGTGAGTCATCATATTGATCTCATACCTGGAGCTAGTTTTCCAAACAAAGCAGCGTACATATTAATGCCACAGGAGAATGAAGAGGTCAAAAGACAAGTCTAGGATTTGTTGGACAAAGGGTTGGTTAGAGAAAGCTTGAGTCTATGTGCTGTTCCGACAGTACTCAATCCGAAGAAAGACGAAGGCTGGAGGATGTGTACTGACTCGAGGGCGATCAACAAGATAACCATTAGGTACAGATTTCCATTACCAAGGATGGACGATCTGATGAATTTCTTAAGTGGAGCAAAATTGTTTTCGAAGATTGATTTGAAAAGTGGATATCACCATATTCGTATGAGAGAAGGTGATGAATGGAAGACAGCCTTCAAGACTAACGAAGGCTTGTATGAATGGCTTGTTATGCCATTTGGCTTAATGAACGTGCCAAGTACCTTCATGAGGATGATGAACGAAGTCTTGAAGGAGTCCATTGGAAAATTTGTCATTGTGTATCTGGATGACCTATTGATTTTCAATAAAACAGAGGCAGAGCATCTGAAACACTTAACTACAGTGATGAAGATATTACAGCAGGAGAAGCTGCTGTTAAACATGAACAAATCCTCATTCATGAAGACAGAACTCATTTATTTGGGTTTTTTTATTTCTACAGATAAATTGAGGATGGATCCAGATAAAGTGGAGGTGATCAAGAATTGGCCATCACCAAAGAGTATATTTCAGGTGAGAAGTTTTCACGGATTGGCTAGTTTCTACCAGAAGTTCATCAGGAATTTCAGTGGAATTAGCGTACCGATGATGGACACAGTGAAGAAGAGACATAAGTCTTTTCACTGGACAGAAGAGGCTAAGAAAAGCTTCAATTTGTTGAAAAGGAAAATTACGGAACAACCAATTCTGGTGTTGCCGGATTTCAAAAAGACATTTCAAGTAAAATGTGATGCAAGTGGATTTGCAATAGGGGCAATATTAAGCCAAGAAGATAGGTCGATAACATACTTCAGCAAGAAGATGAATGAAGCAAAAGTGAAGTACTCCACATATGACAAGGAGTTCTATGCTATTATTCAAGCATTGAAGAAGTGGAGACACTATTTGATTCCAAAGGAGTTTGTCTTCTACAGTGACAATCATGCTTTGCAATTTGTAACTCAACAGGAGAAGTTGACTCAAAAACATGTTAAATGGGTTGAATACATGCATAACTTTACTTTTGTAATTAAGCATATTTCTGGAACTGCTAACAAGGTTGTTGATGCTTTGAGCAGGAAATGTTTGCTATTGTAGGAGTTTAGAGTCAAAACATTGGGTTTTGATGATCTTAGGGACATATACAAAGATGATCCAGATTTTAAAGAGGCATATGAAGTAGCGGTGATCAGGGGATCAAATTTTGCTCAAAAATTCAAAGTGTTTGGAATCGCTTCAAATTGGACGAGAGCGTAGGCCTCGTCGTTGCGAACCCAACGCAACTCATTTGGGTTCAAACGGACATCGAGAGCGAGAGATATCACGTTATGTTCAAAATGGAAAATAGGAAAAAAAGGGATGCTGACTGTACAAGTCTGTATAGTCCATACGGATGATGACGTGGCAGACTGTACAGATGATGTGGAATACCATACACTGATGTGGCAGACAGTTGGCATATTGCGTGTTTTATTGGCAGCGAATGGGAATGTGACATGTGGCCCAATCACAGGCTACCACGTGTCACTTGTTTATTTGTTAAAACTTTTCACTCAGCAGGAGTCGACCCCGTGACCTCCGAGGCAAGGGTAAAGCCTTGGGAAAGGCCGCCCAACCGGCATGCCCGCGTATGTTCCTTGATATATATGTTTTAAACATTGTATTTAACATTGTTATATGGTATATATGGGCATGGACCGGGCTGGGGCTAAGCCCCGGCCCATGGTCATGTGTTATGTTATATGCAACCAGCACTATGGTGGTTACCACCGTAACCATATATTGTAAACCATATATTGTAATCGTTTGATATATGTGTGTGTGGTTTACTATGTGACCACTGTATCAATGCGCGTGGGTTTTAACATACGGTTCCAACAGTTCTGTAACCATTAGCCCTGTTGTATGTTGGCACAGTCGTATGACTGCCATGTGCCCATGGGCCTTGGTAGTTAGGGCCAACGCATAAACGGTTCGACAGTTTGGACCGGTGGTGTAGTTGTGCCCGGTTCCAAGTTTCCACGCTTTAAATTGTGTGTGGGCTAGGTTGAGCCAGAGGAGGTGCATTTTGCAGTTGCAGAGATAGCAAGCTTGAAGGGGAGACTTCAAGGAAGTCTAACTTCTTCGTTTTTTGGCCAAATGAGGTGCCGAAAAAGCCCAACTAGGGGTTTTTGGACGTTTTGAAGCCATTGGAGTAGGCTATTGGTCATTTTGAGCATTGTAAAGCATGTTTTTTAGCACTTTGAGCAAATAATACTAATGATCCATTGGAAGTTGGACCAGGAGATGTAGCCCAAGAGAGGGGTGAACTCCTTTATCATTTGTTGTGTTAAGTGTTTTATGTTCATTGATTATGTTGTTGTTTATATTCATCTTGAATGAGTAAATCCTATTAATAATGTGTTGCAAAGTTGATCCATTTGCTTTTAACACATAAAATTTAACTTGCAAATATTTTCAAGATTACAAGTCTTCTTCATTTTTAGATCAAGTTGGTATCAGAGCACTGGTTT
>SNQJ01S0031222.1:1212-35215 GCA_010110895.2 Picea sitchensis | reverse complement strand
CTCAATCTCAAATGGTTGTTGCAAGTCTGGTAATGTGAGCAATGGTGTAGATCAGAGGCGGTGCTTCAAGTCCACGAACGCCTTCTGTTAATATTCAAACCAAAAGAATTTTTCTTTCGCTCCTCCCTTGGTGACTTGACTCAAGGGCCAAGTGATATGAGAGAATCCCAACACGAACCTATGGTAGAATTTGGCAAGACCCAAAAAGTTGCGGAGCTCTGTTAGGGTGGTTGGGGCTGGCTAATCCCGAATGACTTGGATATTTTCTGGATCCACATGTACCCCCCACTCATCAATAATGTATCCCAGATATTGAACCTAGATCATGCCAAAAGTGAATTTCTCCAAACTGGCACACAACTTGTGTTGCGGCAGTGTTTGGAGGACTTGTTAGATGTTGTGGAGGTACTCTTCCCAAGTCTGGTTGAAGATCAAAATGTCATCTAAGTACACCACTACAAATGAGTCGGTGAGCAACCACAATATGTCATCCATTAGCCTCATGAAGTTTGCAGGGGTATTTGTCAACCCAAAAGGCATGACCAACCATTTGAAAAGGCCCTCCTTGGATTTGAAGGTAGTCTGCCACAAATCAGAGGGTTCGATTGGTACCTGGTGATACCCAGACTTCAAGTCGATCTTGCTGAAATATTTCTCCCCCTTGATTTGGTCAAGAAGGTCATCAATCTGTGGGATCGGGTACCTATTCCAGACAATGATCTTGTTCAGTGCCCGATAGTCAATGCTGAGTGTTCAAGTCCCATCCTTCTTCTGCACTAACACGATCGGACTCCCACAAGGTGATGAACTTGAACGGATGTGACCTTTCTGCAATAGCTCCTGAACTTGCCTCTTGATTTCATCATTCTCCAGAACAGAGTGCCGATAGATTGGTCCATTGGGCAGCGGCACACCTGGGGTCAGATCGATGGGGTGCTTGACTAGGCAGTGTAGAGGCACCCTTGCGAGGGAGGTGAACATGTCCTCGTACTCCTCCATGACCTTATCCATCTATTGTTGTTGTGCAGAGGGGCCCTGTCTGGAGGTCATGGCCACAATCTTCTTCTTTCTATGAGGGTGGATCATCAGGAAAAAAAATTTCTTGGTTTTGGAAATGAGCTTACTGCATTGTTTTACAGTAACCAAAGAGATGGTGGTAGGCGGTGCTATCTCCGGTACCCTGTACAACTTATTTCCCAAAGTGATTATAACAGCACGAGGCCTGGACTCATACACAACATGTCACTTCCACAAGTACGGTTGGCCTAATAATACATCAGAAACATCAAGAGGAGCAATGTCACACAATACCTCATCCGTGAAGGGCTTGATGTTGTGGGAAGGTGACATTGTTGGCTGACGCAGAGGTCTCGTCCTTGGTGCAACCACCGGATGGTGTATGGTTGTGGGTGTGTTGTGGTCGGCAAACCCAGCCGCTTCATGACCTCTACTAAGATGAGGTTCTTTTGGCTCGCGCTGTCGACAATGAACTGTAAAGGGGAACCCTTTACCCACATCTTGGAATGGAAGAGACACTCTATCTCTTCTAGATATTATGGTTACTCCTTCTGGATCTTCATGGTGGAAATGGTGGCATTGGGATCTACATTGATAATATACTTCCCCCTGTCATTCCCCTTGTCGGGTTCTGGTTCAGAGTTGAAGCATGCATCTGATTTAGAAGCCTTCAACTCGGCTACCAATGACTGCTTGTCCCGACACTCACTTGTGTTGTGGGTGGAGCTCTTATGGAACTCACACCACTTCCCCGTGTCCTTTTTTGGCTTTGTGGTGTTGTTCTTTGCTTGCGGCTTTGGCTGGTTGTCCTGGGCCGCCCACCTTGGCTTAGTCCTTTGTTTTGTGTTTTGGGGGTACCTTTCCCTTGCTTTTGATTTGCAGACCCAAAGTCTCACTTCTTCTTTTTGAACTTCTACTCAATCTTGACAGCATATCAATATGCCACACTAAGCAAGGATATGTCGAGGAAATCCATTTTCTCCTGAATGTATCTGTGCAGAAAACTGCGGTACTTTAACACAAAAATTTTCTCTGAATATTTGATACCCAACTTTGTGCATAGGGTATGAAACAGATTCATCAGCTCATGCACATCTTGGTCCCTTTGTTGCTGCAGCGTAGTCCATTGTATGTATTTGTCCTCATAGCTCCCCATGGGATAATATTGTTCCTTGATGGCATCTCAGAAAGAATTCCAAGTGGGTGTGACCAAGAACAGAGAGGGTTCCCCCTTGCCCTGTTGATCCCAATAGGTTTCCCACCAGTCCTTGACACTGGGGGCAGCTTTGAGGAGAACAAAAATAATCATTTCTCGGTCAAAAAAGTCATGAACCGAGAAATATCCTTCTAACAGATTCAATCATCTATCTACAACATCTGCATCTATTTGGCCCTCAAATATGGGAATGTCAAAGTTTACTTGTACCTTAAAAGGAGTTGCGCCTCCAGAGTGGTTGTTGGATGTAGATGCACCGCCAATGGGCATCTGTTGAAGGATCTGAGCAAAGTTGTCCATCATCATGTTCTTTTGTTTCTAGAGGGCCTCCTCAAGCAACATTTTGATAGGATCTCCTACTCCCTCATATTTATTTTCTTCCCCCATGGGTGGTCATTGGGGTTTGTGAGGTTGATCTTGCAAAGGTTCAATCAAATCGAGCCCTAACTCCTTATACCCCGACCTTGTTGGGGACATGCAAAGAAGGATTGAGAATGAGCAGAATTCTCTGATACCACTGATCCAGATTTATGCAGTAACACAATGAAATACATAAATACACATAAACGCAGAGATGCAGTGGAAATAAGAACTCATTTCATTAATAACAAATGGCTGAAATACGCTTACAGACAGAATGGAAATAAACTAACTAGGGCATTGGTAGCTTATCTCTGAGAAGAGATGTGGTGGCTACTAGCCTCTGAACTGTGTTACAATGAGGCTCAAAGGCCAATTATTATTGAGAAACAATGGAAAACCCTAAACATCCAAAGACCTAACCCTAGCAAATGAAACGCCAAGACTATGGGCCTCGTTTGGGTAAATTGGTACATCAACTTATCAGGGACGTAACTTTGGCATACGATCTCTGTTTGACGCACTCAATACCTCATTAGAAATATCTATCTGAGGACTACAACTTTTGGGTGAGCAACATCGAACTTCATTCCATGTTACTCCATGTTTTCTCAAAAAACGTTGTTTAGGGCCTCAAAACGGCTCTGGAAGTTCAAGACCCAAAAAACCACTAAAAATAGTAAACCGTGCAGAAACTGAAAAACTGAAAGAAGAAATGGTGGGTGTCCAAGTGGAATAGGTGGGTGGCCACCAATATCCACCTATATCATTTGATCCTTTGGTGGTTCCTAATCTCAAGGACATTAAGTCTTATGGAGACTTTATGTTGCTCACAATGATTGAGATTACCTCTCTAGAAATTATGTTAGAATCAATTGATATTGGTCAACACCTCCATCCTCATAAGGAGTGTGATCAACCTACTCCACATGAATGGTTTGTTGACTCTCTAAGTTCACATGATTTTCTAGATACTAAGTTTACCTTAGATGAGGTCATCCTAAAAGTCATGGCACTGCCGTACAAGATACAATGTATAAAAATGGAGGATAAATTAAGGTCATTATATGTTTCATGTCAATTGATAGGGGATAAATTAAGGCCCTCCTTCAACAAACCTCTTTCTATTGGCTTCAACACATTATCTACGAGATGAATCTCAAAACAAACTAGTACCTTGGAGCTTGTAGTCCTTAGTGTCAGGCCTCCTCATAGTCGATAGTGGATTAACATCATTGACTCTCGATCGATTGATTCTATGAGTGTTCAACACCAGGCCCTTTGTTCACACTCGCTAGATTGTACTAGGTACCTTGGCATTCATTTTTATCATTGGTGGGTCTCCTTGTGTATCTTAACAATATAAATCAATGATTGATAATCAAATGGTTTCTACCATGCTTGAAATCATCCTATCTATTCGCATGTCATAGAATCATACCATCAAGGTTTGGAACGAAAACCTTGGGTTTGGGGCCACATCATTCCTTCACAACACCCCTCCCAAGTTGTTAAGGAGTATATCACTTATATATGAGTACTTTGAAGGCTTCAAAGGCACTCTCCTCAATTCTAGTTTTCTTCCTCATGTATAATCTATGCCATATATCTACATTGTATTAAATCATGTCTATCATCTTATTGAGGACATTCTATATTCTTTAATATTTTGTAAGGAAATTATAATATTTAAAAAAAAAATCTTTCAATTTTTAAAATTAAATAATGTAATATTTTAATTAGATAAGAGATTTGATTTGACAAAATAACCTTGCTTGAATGTGTCATTTGTTTAAAAACTGGTATCTTCAAAAATTTTGAGGGTTTTGACTTTCGACTTGGGTACACAAAAGAACTTGAAGTTGGCACAGGGAGCCAATTAGATCATGACATAGAACGATCCAAGAACAATAATTTCTTTGGAAATGCTAAGAAATAACATGGAGACCACCTTACCTCAGTCATACCTCTGTTAACTCCCACTCCAAGGCTGGTCGCTTTGGCTCAGAGTCTGAATGGGAAAATATTAACTCTCACACCCATGATAAGAAGAATTCCACATCACTGCAAACTGCATTGATAGCTAGGTATTCAATCACTTAATGACCCTTTCCTACCATTGATGTCACAAATTCATCATTTGCAAACCCTAATCCCATCATTACACCCAAAATCTTGTCTTGCCTCTTGATTCCCAATGTTTTGAAGGTCACCAACTTGTAATAAACTGTGGCGTTAATGCCCTACACCTGGTTTAAGAATTGAAGTCCCAACGTCATAATCCGTATGTTTTTTATGCCTTTAGGGGGCGTATCCATAAATTTCCTCTCGAATGCTAACCCTGTCGATTCCCAGGACTGTAACATTTCCTTCCATCTTTTGCGAACTGTGCGAGGGTGTAATGGTTAATGATTCAACACTTATCATGGATATTGCAAACCTTTTTTTATATTGTTAATTTATTTTTTCAGTTTGTCTGAAGCGGATAATATTTACTAATTACAACAGATAGAAGCTTCAAAAGAAATTAGGGAGATAATTAAACTCTCATCATATCTCGCACTTGAAGTTCATACATTGCTCAAACTAAGTTTCCTCCTAGTTGAATTTTTTTGGGGGATGTATTGCGCTTTATTGGCAATAGAATATGGATGTTTTGGGATGTATTGAGCTTTATTGGCAATAGGATATGAATGTTTCGGTATGTTTTAGTTGTTATAGAAGGATGTTAATGAATGAAAGGAAGTAGAAGTATAGAATATACTTTCTAAACCAATCTATGAGAGATGAATGTACAAAAACCAAAGAAATATAGTAGTTGTAAATATGAAATAAATATCAAATCATTAACAACGTGATATTTCGGGGAAATAGGGAGAAAAACCACACACTCTAAAGCACTCTCAAAGTATTATTCAGTTATAAATTGTTACAATATAGATTCTTTGTACTCTCAACAAGAGTGTTCAACAATAACATAATCTTGTAGAAAATTTTGAAACATAACAGTAAGATAGAAATTACTCTCTCATTTCCTCAAGCCCAGGCACTAAATAAGTAGGCATAAATAAAACCATAAACCATTTATGGTTTTCAACTTCTACTTTCTAGAAACCACCAGTAGGTTCTTCCCCTACTGCTCTCACTCTCTACCACGGTTTGCTCCACCACAACACTACATTATTATTTATTCCATTACAATACTGCAATATTCTCTTCTCTACTACATCACTACAACACTCCAACATTCTCTTCTATTGATTTTAATTATTCTTGCTAGAGATATGCAAGGTGTAGGACACACCTGCCCCAAAATTCTTCCACTTGTCATATACCTTGCAAGGGTACAAGGGAGAATGCATCAAACTAATCTAACTGCTAGGGCCCATAAGACCCATAGACTCACAACACCACTTGAATTTACCTATGCTAACTGGTTTTGTCAATGCATATGAAACATTTTGCAAGGTGTCAACTTTATCTAGTATCACCTTTCTGTCCCCTATCATGTGCCTAATGAAATGGTATTATATATCTATATTCTTTTTATTTTCATAAAAGATAGGGTTCTTAGTTAGGAAAATGACACTCTCACTATCACATTGAATCATGATAGCTTTCTGACTTAACCCTACTTCTGAACATAGCTTCATAAGCCAGATGGCCTCCTTACAAGCATGAATAGTTGTCATATACTATTCCTTTGCAGCGGAAAAGTCAACCATATATTGTTGCCTTCTCATTCAATTCACTTCTCCACCAAACAACCAAACAAGTAAATTTGACGATTAAAATTGCAATGAGGCTTTCGCTCGGAAAGTATTGCTAAAGCCTATTATTTATAAGCTAATGATATATATAATACTAGTAGGTGGGACCCCCTTGTAGGTTGGATTATCAGATCTGGTTCTTATTTGGTGTTTTTATTGTTGTTCGACACTGCTTACAGGTTTGAGCATGATTGATGATCAATGTTGGTTCTATTCGCGACAGATGGATGATGGATAATGCATGCTTTTATCTTGCTCTAAGCTCGAATGCCTTGTTGTAATGGCTTATGATATCCATTATTACCTTTTCTATTTTCTCCTTGAATTATTACTTGTGCCACCTGCAAAAGATACATGTTAGTAGCAACAAATAAGAACAATTGAAAACAATTAAAACAACACAAACAAAAATCCACAAGAAAGGGACTATGCTACTATGCGATAAGATGTTGCACTATGCATTTCCAGTTAAGGAAAATGGTGTTAATCCAAACTAATGATGTAAATGGCTATGCGATATATTGATTTATGTGAATGCACATTTGATATGCATTAAGGTATGTTTGACAATGGTTAATATGATGGTGCATTTTGGATGTTGGTTTCGATGCATTGTTTAATGGAATGAATTAATGAAATGGTAGTTGGTCCATACTAAGTGATTGAATGAGTAAGGGATAGAAGCAACGTCCATTTAATGCATGCCACTCCATAGCCCTCCCACTGGTTGTCACCCTAGCTTGGTTGTTGTTCAATTGTTCCCTGTTGTGGTTAAACTCTGATTTTCAAGAAAGAGAAGAACTGCTTGACCAAGCTCACATTTTTAAGGCATTTGGTTATAGGTATGTATTTTTCGCCATCCATGAACCCGCTCTGGTTATGAAATAGATATTGGCTCGGTGATGTATGGGTCTATTCTTTTCTTAAGATTGGCAACTGTGTAAGTTTGTGATGTTTTTCTGGAATAGATTGTTTGTATGATTTTCATGGAAAATGAAAACAATGTTGAAGTCATAGTGTTATTGATCATTCTGAGTGTTAGAAGCCATGAAGGCCCTTTGTCATCCTTATTGGTCTTGGTTGAAGGGTTTTTATTCGGTCCAGATTGGTTGGCCGTCTCCACGCTTTCTTATCGCCATACCCAATCATTTTTTGTTATCGGGTTTACTGGGCTTGAAACTCCTTGTGTCACTGTGCATTGTTTCACTTGGGTATGGATTTTTTCATGCTACTGATGGTGGCACAGTGGGTTATATTTCTTCTTATCAGCTCTATTTTATCTTAGAATTGTTATATGGTTGATTGGGAGAGCCACGAAGGTTATACCTTGAGTGTTCTAAGTGTTGTTACAAGGCCAAACTGGAGCCTTTGCTCCTCTATTCATAGTCTCTCCTATCTCGCAAACTGTCACCCTATCAATGAAGTCATTGGTGGTATACCCTATGTGTGCATCATTGGTCTCAGAGGTTCCCACCTGATGATGGGGGTTGACTCTAGTCTCCTTGTGTTGGTCCACAAAGCACACCCTGATTTCTCAAGCCAGGGTTTTGATAGAGGCAACTATTATCGCTTGTCGGGTATACTGTTGGTTGTTATGAGTTGTTGGGTATTGTCAACAGTGTCCGATTTATGGCTCGTCTTTGTTGATTATGCCAACAGTGGTCTGGTTATTGGTATTTAGTCACTCCAATTGGTTATTATAACAGTCTAATTGATAAGCTCGGCATTGTTAATCGGTTGATTGGAGAAATGAGATTGAATACACAGTCGTTGTCTTTTATATGGTGATTATTGATTTGTTAACCCAACATTAGTTTTAATTGATTAAGGAAAAACATTGTTTTTGCGCATGATGCATGGGTATGTGTAGCCTTCCTACAACATTTTATGTTGAGTTGATGGTTGGTGTGACTATGTGTTTTAAATTGATGATGGAAGCATTGCAATCATGGTAATTTTGGCATGGCCATCCACTATATATACTATGGATATTATTTGATTGTGCCACCAGTCATGGTCACGGGTTCTTAAGAAATATGGTTTCATTGCAAATTTGATCAATTTATGAGATGATATCGGGCCTACTTTTGCTATATCGTTATATTGATTAATAGCCCATCATTGTGGATGTTTAGATTCAGAGTAGTTGGACCTGTACAGTCACAGCAATACTCTGCGTTTTGTCGAATGGTCTATATATTCCAAGTAGTATGAGTTAAAATGGTGATTGTTGTCTGTGTGTTTAAATGGCAAGTTAGAATATTTGCAATTAAAATATTGATGGTTATATTTGGTTGTCTGTTATGTGAGTTGATGAATATCATGCATCGTGGCAGATATAGACACAAGTGTTGTGACATATGGTCTCATTACAATTTAATTGTTGGACGAAATTGATGGATGAAATTGGGCATGCGTTTTGTCTGTGTTTGATTAAGGAAATAAATCATGGAAGGTGGTTGATTTTTTATGTTGAACAGAGTGGAAATAAGTGGTTGTGTATTCATTTGGAAATTGTCTTAAAACAGTAAGTGGAGAAATGAGAAGGAACATAATTCTTTTATAGGTTTTTGCGGAATGCATGTTGTCTTGTTTAGTGACGTTGTGTTGAAAATCTGTTTACAAACAGTGAACAAGTCAATGCACAGAATTAATTGAATTATGCTCAATAGTTTTCATTTGAACACAATGATTATTTGGTTGGAATTATTTCGTTTTACAGAATGGTTTTATGGATTACTTAATTAATTTTATGAATAGTATCCACTCTCTTTCCCTACCATTATTTCTCTTTTCGCTAATTAAAACCCCATCACCTTCCCACATTCATTTTTCACTCCCTGTTCTAAAATTTAATTATAGTCAAGAAGAATTATGTATTGAAGCAGTTAGAAGTCGCAGTTTCTTGATTGGAGCACAATGATATTTTCTTGGTTTGCATTACAGTTGATT
The DNA here is from genome assembly GCA_010110895.2 of Picea sitchensis. NCBI lineage: Eukaryota > Viridiplantae > Streptophyta > Pinopsida > Pinales > Pinaceae > Picea > Picea sitchensis. Next base: position 25,900 of record SNQJ01S0031222.1, on the reverse strand, counting down.
GGTTGTTGTCTTTGAGAAGTATCCATGTTTCTTTCCCCCTCATTTTATCATTTTTTTCTCAATACAAACCCCTCACATATCCCAAGACATTTTGTTCACCCCCTGCTCATTGGCAAACAATTAAACAATTTATATTGATTGGATTGCATGATCCTAATACGTTGCTGAGCCAAAATTTATTTCATACTTTTAAGGCTTTGTCATGTATAGATGATAAATGAACTATTTTCTAATCAATTATGCATACAGGAATGAGATTTTCAAACAAAAGGTTGAAAACTGAGGCCCACCATGCCCCTGACAAAGGCAAAGCCACTACTGCTCCTTCCGCACCTTCAAATGATTCTGATAAATCGGTGTCCTCCCGCATGCAATTGAGGGACAATTTCTCTCATCTGATCAGCGAGATTAGGCCTAAGGGATCCAAACAACCTACGGAAAATTCAGAGAGTTTAAAAGGTGATAGTAGAAACAAAGGAAATATTTCCTCACAGACTCGAAAATATGGATTTTAAGTTTTATTTATTTATGTGTTGTTGAGAACAGTTGACTTCACATTTTTGGATAGCAGGGTTTTGGGGATATATTGGTAATATATTTTTTAAAATATTTTCAAATATCAATGAGATAATTTGTCAAATATGAATGTGATGATGGGAGTCACAAGGAGGGGTGGCTTTCTTAATTAACTAGTTATGTTATGATTGTTAAGAGCTAAATGGGAGTCACAAGGGGTCCCACCTACTAGTTATTATTTATTTATAACCCTTATTATGATTTATGATTTTTCCCCCTAACTAAAAAGTTGGTTGATTTTTTAGTTAACTTAACTAATGAGGTAGTTCAACTACTTCAACCAATTCTAATTGCTTAAAAGCAAAAGGAAAGGGAGGAACAAGTTGAGGATAGAAAGAGAAGCATACTAAGGTTTTCTCTTTGATTTTATGTTGAGATAGTTCAGTTTTCATTCATTCCTTAATTTATCACAAGCCTAATTATTTTTTATGATAGTAGGGTCTTATTGTAGATAACAAGATTCAGGGCTGAATTACATCATTCAGACACTTGTTTTTCAGAGGTGTTGATCTATCTTTGATAGTCTATGTAGACTTGTCTGTTTGTAAATTAGTTTTCATGACTGACAAAGGCTATTGTGTAGAGTCGAGTGGGAAGCAATATGTGGCAAGCTGATCCATCTCTTAGATTTTAGTTTTTATTTTCTGTCAGAGGTCCTTTTTTATGTTCCATTGGGGATGTCTAAGTTTGACTTTGGTCCGAAATTTCTTCACGAAATTTTGTAAAGAGAATGACTCTTTGGTGAATTGGAATGAAATAAAGGATTGTTTTATGTTTCATCTGTATTGATTATCATATTGGTGTCTTTGTTTCTATCTCTACACTTATTTCAGCAACTGTTATATTCAGAAAATCATATAAATAACAAATTTTCCAACAAGCTTTTATTTATAAAAGACTAGCCTAAGCACTTGTAATCAATACTTGTGAGTTAGGATATTATTTTTTATGGCTATAAACATAGGGTGACATTCCCATCTATTTTTCTTTACCCAAGCGGAATCTGAAAATTCTTGAGTAAGATCATTTCATATATTTTCCTCAACATGTATTTGGTGACCATACTAGGGAGATCTTTAATATCTCTCTGGTTAATTTTTATATTCAATTTTCATCGATACATGTTTTTTTTTTATATTGATTATTTTACTGCTTTATTTCTTAATGACTGTGCATGTTGCAAGGCAACCCAATATTGAACCCGGTCTTCAAGATTAGACCAACATTGCTTTGAATCTATTTAACACCATTTTAGACACTGCCAATACTTGTGTTGAGCTTAATCATTCGTGGGCAGTAATTGAGCAAGATATTAGTGCCCAAGAACGTTGGGAAGATAGATGTAGACAACCTAGAAATCAGAAGTAGCCTTCTTGTCCCTCCAGTTTTGGCCTTTCTTTCATGTCCTTAGACTCTCGTGTCTCTAGAAGAAGAAGAGGCTTATTAGCTGAAATTATTCGTATTGCTGAAATAGGAAGAAGAAACGTTGTGTTATATGCCCAACAAAGTGCTCTAAGGAGAACTTTTTCTGATTCATCCAGTTCATCTTTCTTTCCCTCGTATATCACCCATAAGATGGCATCTAGTGGTGGCTCTGGTGGCACTGGAAGTTTTTCCTCTTCCCACTCTTCAACTTCGTCAGTAATTGGTAGCTTATATAGCCACCATATCCCTATTCAATCTACCACAAATCCCACCAAAGTCATTAAAAAGTATGGGATTTTTCAGTTTGAAGAAGACGCCACAACCACATCATGGCATGTGTCCTCTCCTCTTAACCTAGTACCTGCTACTCGTCCACTTCCTAAATTCAAAGAACATCTTCCTAGGTTTTCAGGAAATAACACTGTCACTACAAACGAACACCTAGTGGCATTTTCTAATGCTTGTCATAACATAGGAGCCAATGACAATGATACTTTCATGCGCTTATTCGTCAATTCCTTGGAAGGAAAGGATGTGGTTGATTTCTTTGACCTTCCTCCTAAGATTTTTTCTACGTGGGAGGAGTTAATATATTGGTTGAGATCTACTTATGAGAAATCTAAAAGCCCAACTGAGAAGTTACAGGAATATAATAACGTTACCTATAAGGATGGTGAGACCATCAGGTACTTCAACCTGCGTTTCATTAAGTTATACAATCAAATCCCTGAACTCATTCGACCTCATAACCAAGTTTCTTCCATGCATTACAACAATGCATTACCTTCCCCCTACTGTCATAGGCTTGAGGAAAAATACATTGATAATCTTGGTTCCTCTATGCATACTTGTTCAGAGTATGAAGAACAACTTGAAAGAACGGGTCTTCCTTAGGGAGAGTCAATTAAACATAAAGACATGTTCTCCCTCTTAAAACAATTACAATACATGAATAATTGTATGATAGTGTTCGAGCGAAAGGGAACTGTGTCCCCTCTCACCCCTGAAGCTTCATCCTCTTCTGCACCCCCATTTAGAAATCCAATTGAAAATAATTTTCATCCTAAAGCTATCTTTCCTCGAAGTTGGTGTAACTTCTGTGGGGAACACCATGAGGAAGCCACATGTGAGGTAAGGAAGAGTGCTAGAGATAAGATCTTTGGTAAAAGACCAGAAACTACTACGTTGTCCTCGATTTCGCAGAGCCAGAAGATGTCATGATCCTCAATACTAGGAACAAAGCCTATGCTCCCAAGGGAAAATTTGATCCTCCTCGGAATTCTTCTAGCCCGAGCTCATCCTCACCCACTGCTATTGCTCAGGTTCCTAAGGTTCCTGACAGCTAAGGAATAACCTCTCCTCTCCCCTCTTCCAAGTACAATATCTTAAATCAGTTGGCCAACATCAAAGCAGATGCAACCCTTATGGACATGGTTGTCGTCCCTAAACAACATAAGCATCTAAAACCATTCATAGAAAGAAAATATTATGTTGTAGCCAACCTCTTTGAAGCGGTAAATGAAGAGGATTCATCTGTAAATAAGGTAGGTATACATAACTTTAGATACCCTGTAAAAAATCCCCCTTTTTATATTTTTGTAAAGATTATGGATAAGATCACCCATTGTTGCCTCATTGATGGCGGTTCGAGACCAAGTGTGATGTCGAATATTATTAAGGAAGAGATAGGATTTTCTTGTACAAATGAAAATGCCAGAAGCATGCTCTCCTATAATATCCTACAACAAACAACCATAGGAGAGACTAAATATGTGACCTTAGTTTTGTGCGCTCACCTGAAAATAACGCCAACCCGTAGTATTCAGGTAATTGATATGCCAGTAAGAAATTACTCAATCATGTTGGGAAGAGATTGGAAAGATTTGATGGGTGGATACCTCTCTCACTTGATGGGACACACTTATCCATTCCTCAAAATGGTAAAAACATTATAGTCCTTAGAGAGGGAAGGATTTCACCTTACATAAAGAGTGTCCCACAACCTAATGTAGGCTATATCAAAGAGGACCTAGGGGTGTATTCCATATTTTCCGAGGAGGATAACATCCCCATGGAACAAATTGATTTAGATGATGGTATGTGTCACATGCACTTTGATGGTTCATTCTCTAATGAGGGTAACAAAGCTAGCATTATCTTGATTTCTCTTGTAGGAAAGATCCATAAATTTTCTTACAGGTTAGAGTTTGCTTGCACTAACAATGTCACTGAATTTGAAGCTTTATTATTAGGCATTAAAAACACATATAATCTTGGTTGTGGTCACCTTTTAGTTTTTGTGGATTCCGAGCTTGTTGTGAATCTTGTACGTAAAATTTACTCTCCTAGCAACAAGTTGATGAAACGATACACCCAAACTGTTTGGGCACTTATCTCGAACCTTTTATCTTTCATCATCACTCATGTTAAGCGGGAGTTAAACTCAATGGTTGATTGGTTAGTTGCTTTTGCAACCTCTCCTAATCAAAAACTTCTGCCACACAGACCTGATTTTAATTTTCAATCTTTGTATCGTCCACATATCCCCAACAATACAAAATCTTGGCAGGTCTTCCCTAACGATGAGAGAATTTGTGATTTCATTCAAAATGAACCTTTTAAGCCTAAGGAAATTATATCCATAGAAGATAACAAGATTCCTAAAGGCTTGAATCCTCTAGAGATTTCATTTTCATCAAGTGATGTAGGGAAGAAGGAGAAACAAAAAGAAGAGGAGTCAAAAAGAAAGGTGGGTGAAACCATCTCCTTGAACATTGGGACACCCGAGGCTCCAAAGAATGTTAAAATAGGTTCCAAATGTTCAGATGAAGAGAAAATGAAGTTTGCCAAGCTAATTGGTGAATTTCAAGATGTTTTTGCTTGGTCTTATGAGTATCTTCGTGGTTTTGATCCTGCTATTATATAGCTTGCCATCCCCATCAAGGAAGACATAAAACCAGTTAGGAAAAAACAAAGACCTATTAACCCTACACTAGAAGCAACTATTCGAAATGAGTTGGAAAAACTCTTGAAGGCTGGAATCATATTTTTGGTCAAGTATTTTGAATGGGTTTCAAATTTGGTTCTTGTTTGGAAAACAAATGGCCATATTAGATTCTGCGTTGATTTCCGTGCATTAAATCGAGCTAGTATAAAAGATCACTTCACTCTCCCTAACATGGAAATGATTTTGCATCAAGTTGCAGGGTCACAAATGATGTCCTTACTTGTTTGTTTTTCCAGTTACATTCAAATCAAGGTAAAAAGGGAAGATAAATATAAAACCACCTTTATTACTCATTGGGGTACCTTTTCTTATGAACGTATGCCTTTTAGCTTATCTAATGCAGGTGCCACTTTTCAAAGAGCTATGCAAATAGATTTTGACGATTTGATCGGTAAGATCATTCAAATCTACCTTGATGACTTAACGATGTACTCTAAAATCTAATCAGATCATTTTGGTCATCTGAGAAAAGTTCTCATGCGATGTAGGAAATTTGGCACTTCTCTAAATCCTTCCAATTCCATTTTTAGCGTTGTCGAAGGAAAGCTCCTTGGACACATTGTCTCTAATTCAGGAAGAAGCATTGATCATGAAAGGATTGTTGCTATCCGTAATCTGCTTACCCCACATCCAAGAAGGAGGTTCAAGCTTTTATGGGGGTTATTAACTTTTTCCATAGGTTTGTTCCATATTTTGTTATGATGGTCAAACCAATTCATAATCTTCTTAAGAAAGATTGTTCTTTTTCTTGGACAAATGATGTCGAAAATTCTTTTCAGGGGATTAATAAAGAAATCAGTTCCGCACCGGTTTTGGCATAGACGTATTTTGAGAAGGAATTCATATATATACTAATGCCACCGAGGAAGCAATTTCTATTTTCCTCATGCAAAATGATGACCAAGGAAATGAAAAACCAGTGGCTTACATGAGTCAGAGTCAATGTAATGATGAATTCAAATACTCTTTTATTGAGAAACATGCTTTCTCTCTTGTTAAAGATGTTGAAAAGTTCCCCCACTTCATCTTAGGTAAGCATATGTTGGTAAAATTCCCTTTAACTACTGTCAACTTTTTTCTCTCACAGACTTATCTTTCAGGGAAGCTTGCACATTGGCTTGCCAAGATCTAAAAGCATGATTTGAATATCGTGACTTCTACCACTATCAAGGGACGTGACTTAGCCCTTGACTTAACTTAGCATGCTGAGAATAGTGAAGAAATTTATGAAGAGGATAGTTCCCTATCAACTCTCTTTTACATTGATAACTAGAGCCTCCTTGTGTCTGAACATCCCTGGTACAAAAATTTAGTTTACTACTTACAGAACCAAAGATGTCAAGACGATTTAGACACTCATAAGAGGAGAAGGCTATGTATTGAATCTGCAAGAAACCTCATTATAGGAGACTTCTTGTTTCAAAGTTCTATTTATGGTGTGTTACTTCATTTTGTAGACAATCAAGACACACATAAACTGTTGCAAGAAAATCATGGCTTTTCAAATTTTTTCATGCATGTAGGAGGTCATTTTTCTGCTAAAACCACTGCCTTCAAAATTATTAGAAAAGGGTATTATTGGCCTTCAATCTTTCATGACTCTTATGTTTTTTCGATATCTTGTGACAAGTGCCAAAAATTTGTTGGGAAGGAACATCTTTCAGCCATGCCATTACAACCTGTCCTACCAGAATTCCCCTTTTCAAAGTGGGGATTGGATTTTATTGGTCCTATTAATCCTCCATCTTTCGTTGGACATGTTTTTATTTTGACAACCACAAAATATTTTACAAAATGAGCTGAAGTTGTCCCACTTAAGAATTCAATAGATGATCAGGTAATTACTTTCCTTGAAAATAACATTTTTTCCAGGTTTGGTTTTTCATTGGAAATTATTACAAACAATGGTCCCACTTTCATTTTTGCTAAGCTGACCCAATTTTTAGCTAAGTTTGGGTTCAAACATTTCACCTCATCATATTATTATCCCCAAGGAAATGGGCAGGCTAAGTCTACCAACAAAAATTCGATAAGAATCGTCAAAAGGCTCATCGAAGATAAGCCTCATCAATGGTACACTCTCCTAACTTACGCCCCTTGGGAAGATCGAACTACCGCCAAGGTAAGCACTAGTTGTACCCCTTTTCAATTTGTCCATGATAAAGAATCCCTCTTGCCTACTGAGATGGAACTTTTTTCCTTAAGGTTGATGCTACAAATCGAAATATTAAATTATTCTAATATTTCACAAAGGATAAACACACTACTAGCTTTGGAAGTGCAAAGGATGTTTTCTTTGGATAATATTAAAAGGAGACAACAATATGTTAAGAATTATTTCAACAAGAGTGTCAAGACTATCAAATTTAAGGTCAATGAAAAAAAATTTCTATGGGATTTAGCTCACGCTGATAGTGGAAGACATTCAAAACTTCAAAGATTATGGTTGGGTTCTTTCAAGATCACTTTTGTCTTAGGTACTAACTCTTACATTCCAAAATATTTACAGGAGCGATTGTTTTCCTATAGCACTAAGGGTTCTCACTTGAAGCATTATGTGGAGCCAACTTGAAAAGCTCTAACGTTGTTTGGGTTTTTTGTAGATTAGTAGTTTAGCTCCGCTTTCAGTTTTCACTATTTTTTTTTCTTTTCTGCTTTACAGTAGTGTGATTTCTGTTATGTTTTAAACATTTCCTACTTCTTTTACATTTCTTTCATTTTATTTATGCTGTTTAAATTTTGCAATATTTTTGTTACAATTTTTATTAATTTTTCATATTTTAATTGATTTTGGTCAAGAATAAGATGTTGGATCAGTTCTGTCACAGTGACACTCCTACAAGATATTGTTAGTCAATAAAAATCAATCTTACACAACTATTATGATGTTTCCCTTGAAGGCACACTTGAATTTGTTATCTCCTTTCACTGATGTCTTATAAGCGATTGGTTATCTCTCACTTCTTCTTTCCATTTCTTCGTCCATTTGAGAAATAAAAGAGAAAGTCCATTAATTTTTCTCCTTGAAGTAAAGAGAAAAATATGGTTGAATGATTATGCATGCAGGGATAAACCCCTTCATACTTAACATTTTTCATGAGTTATTCCCAAATTCCCAGTCATTTTTCCATTAAATCTGCTCACTTCCCCTTGTTTCATAATCATTATGGTTATATCTTCTTAAAACTATTGTTATTCGTCTGCTAAACCATGATTTATGAGTTCTAAATCTGTTGAAAACAAATTTCACTATGGATTCGCTAGTTTGTTGACAATTAAAATCGCAACGAGGATTGTTCGACAACACAGGTATTCCAACAGAGGACGAACACCTTCAGTAACCACTCACATAACCAGATCAAAGATCAACACACCGATGTTTTCACGTGGTAAAACCCCTACGGGGAAACATCCACGGCCCCAGCCAACGCGCATCAAAGATCAACACACCGACAGTTTTCATCGGTAAACTCCCTACGGGAACATCCACCTACCTACCAACGCCTTGGAGCAGCTTTATTAATGCAAAGAAAAAGATTACGTGAGAGATTTTTACAAATAGAGCCATTAATCGACACATCGGCAACGACCCTCCATGCCTTTTAAATAGAGATCATGGACCAATCGGGTGTTGGGTTACCTGATCAATGGTCGTTTAAGACGAGGGAGAATATGAGTCATCCGATCACTCTATGTCGGAACATATCGTGACCGGCCGGATTTCTTAACTACAAATGCATACTAATGCATACTAAAGAAACACACTTTACCTAATGACATATTAGACCAAGTAGATCTTAACTAACTCCTAAGTGTCTAAATATCTAACATCCCCTTAAGAACAACTTCTGGATAGGATTGAAGGATTACAATAATGAAACAATAGGATAAGGAAGGGGGAATTAGAGCCCCATATCCCCTTAATGACAACTAACTCCTAACATAGATCAAGTTTGGAAAACTTCTTCCTCGTGAAGAGACTTCGGTGAAACGTTCCAGAATCTATCTTCAGAAGGCAAAAGAGCACTTCATAACTCTTGATCATGAATGAGCTTTCATGAAGTGCATGTGTAGCTAGATGTGTTTGTTACGCTACCGATGTTGAATTGGGTCTTGGCAAGCTTGATGGCACTTTGATTGTCACACCAAAGTCCGGTCAGATGCTGGTGCTGGAATACAACTTCCGGAAGGATCTCGGTCAGCTACAAGGCTTCCTCGACGACAATTGGCCGCCGGTGATTTCGCTTCGAAGAGGCAATACCGTTGTTTCTACATAGCCCAAGTGACAGTCCGAACCAATAAAACATAACTCGCGGTACTGATCATCGTGGTCGCTGCCCAATCAATCAGTGAGACCAACCAATAAATGAGTCCCCTGAACTGTAATGTATCCCAAACCTAAATGTTACTCACTTAACATAGCTGGCATCCTTTTAGTTCTTTTCCAATGGCTTTCATGGGTGTTTGATATACCAAGCAACAAGACTAACAACAAAGAAAGACTGGGGACGAAAGTATGAGTCAGGTATAAGAGGCTACCGACTAACCGACGATACAGGGTGGAATCAACTGTGAGGCACAAGTGGCGTAAAAGCCTTGACTCCGACCGGAAGGAGAGGGGTCAGCTCTACAATCGTCCATGTGAAAGCTACAAAGAAGGTCACAAACATACATAGACTGAAAGAAAATTCCATTAGTTTGCAAATATTTGAGGCTAAGGAAATAGTGCAAAAACCTAAGTCCGTCATTTCAAAATTCTTCTTAAGGCTTGTTCAATACTGGTTTCAGTAAGTTTTGAGTCACTACCAAGTATACAAGGTCATCAACATAAAGGACAAGGATGATGAGATGGCTTCCTACTCTCTTGGTATAGACATTAGGATCGAATGGCATCTAGAGAATCCAAAGGCAATAAGAAAGCTATCCATTTGGCATACCACTGGGAGCTTGCTTGAGACCATAAAGAGACTTCTGAGGCTGCACAAACAAGGCTAGAGTCATTCGACATAACCGTGAGGTTGTTCCATGTAGATTTCTTTCTTTTAAATCGCCAAGAGCGCATTTAACATCCATCCGGGATGGACCTCCCATTTTTGTGAGGCAGTAAGGGCAAGAACAGGGAATATGGAATTCATTTTGGCTGTGGGGCAAGGTCACTATAGTCAATGCCTTCAACTTGGGAAAACCTTTGGCAACTAATCAAGCCTTGTGTCTTCATCACTTCCATCCGATGCATACTTAGTTCGGTATACCCATTTGCATCTAACAAGTTTTCTTCCTTTGAAGAGGTACAAGATCCCAAGTATCGCTTTCCATTAAAGAACGATAATCCTCATTCATTGCTATATCCCAAACCGGATGACCCGGGCTTCCTAAAAAGTCTCTCGATCATAGCTTCAAACCTTGAGCCAAAAGAGAAGAGGCTCACTGAACTGCGGAACGCGGTTCCATTAATCGACTAAGGATCACCAATAAGATCACTAACTACTTCTCGAGTTGAATAAACCCATCTAGGAATTGGTGGAACTGATGCTTGTTCAGATTCAAAGTACTATCCGAGGAATGTCACAGTGGAGGTGGATTTTCATCCTCATTTTCATCATCTTAAGAAGAATCCAAAATAGGAACAGTAAGAAGGCACATCGCCGAATATGGCTCAAGTAGCCAAAGAAGGCACACTACCAATTAGGCTCCGCCAAGAGATTTTCATCAAATTTAACATCTCTAAGAATAATTTCATTACAATGTAATAAGAAGTTCATAACCTTTGACATCTTCGTATCAACCAACAAATATACACTTTCACTTTTAGGCTGCAATGCTTTCCCTCGCTTCATCGTGAATGTGAGCCCATGTTATATCACAAATACACGAAGTGACTTTCTTACATCCGTTTAATTTTAGTCCAAGCTTCTTCCTGTTATATATTTTAAGAGCCTTTGTAGAGTAAAGGACACTATGTAATTTGTAATAAATTGGATTGCTTCAATAATCAGACTTAATCCCTTAGATTGGATCAGCACTAGCCATTTCTTTAATGTGCGGTTCTTTATCTCAAAAACACAATTTTGTTGTGGCAGGTATATGGAAATGCTGTGTTGCATTTGGATGCCCCGTAGCAAGTAACTTGTAAAAATTATTGTTCACATATTTTCCGCTTCCATTATCGTCTTAACCTTTTGAATTTGATGTCCGTGATTGTTTTTCTACAAGGGCCTTGTAGGCCAAAAACTTGTCAAAACTTCACTTTGAGTTTTTAAGAAGTAAAACCCAAGTACCGCCTCGAAAAGTCAACAATGAAAGTTAAGAAATACTTGCACCTTAAAAAAGAAGGAGAAGAAAAAGAGGGACTTCACACAAATCAATCAGAACAAGCTGCAAGGATTCCGAGTATGCCAAGAGGAATGCTTGTTAAAAATCGTCCTGGCTGATGTCGCTTGAGAACAATAACCGCAAAAACACCATATCTTCATGAAATAAGAGGAAGACTAGCCACCATCCGTTGATTACATAGTTGTTGCAATGTTTATAGTTTAGATGACCAAACCACCATGCCAAAGTTTGCTCCAGCCATCGCTATGAGCAACAAAACTCTGATGAAAAGCTTCATGACCCAAAGTTGTCAAACTTGTACAACTCGATAATATCATCGCCGATTCCATTTGTAAGAACATGTTTAGGATCTTTTAGATCCTGATTACAACTTGGTGAGGTAAAACCTCTACTCGCTTTTACCTTCACCAATGAGTGATTTGATATGTAATCGAGAAGGTTACAAGAAAGATCCGGGAACACATAATACATCATTGAAATGACCATTTTGTACCAATTCGTTCCGCATCCTACAACACTAAGAGATCTATCATCACCAACAAATATTGTTTCGGTGTTACATTCATTTAGATCTCGTAAAATATGGCTTTATCCTTAGCCATAAGGATAAGATGCTCCCCCGAATCAATAAGTCACTCACCTAAGAAGTAGTAGAAGGTGCATTGAAGGAAAACCGAACTGTGAAGATGTCAGAAGATGCCCAAGGAGAAGAAGAAGAGGAATCACCATCGATGTTGTGCTTCTTCATCGCCGCTTCTGGGTCAGCCATCTCTTTGAAAACATCCGGACTCATCATGACCATCTTTATTTACAAAAAGTTGCAATGTTTGTTAGTATTCTTTATATTTTGATCATTTGTCACCATTAGAGTTGAAGTTATCCTGAGCCAGTTGGGACCCTTAGGTTGTTTGTTGTTGTAGCGAGGATTTTGCTTCTTGGGATACTTTGGTTCATCTTCCTGTTGAGCAACTAAGGCTTTGTTTGATTCTACAGCTTTGATCACCCAAGTTGTGCTTATCTTCCTCTAATCAAAGAAGTACAAAGGACTCAAGAGTGGGTTCTACATAAGCTTCCCCTAGAGCCTCTTTCTTTCATGGCATAAAAGGTAATACAAATTAATATGCACTACCTATCTTAGAAAGAATAAGAAATATGCAACGCTGTTCCTTCATTTTTATGTTGCATTCTTTATACATAAAAGTCGAGTGTTTTAAACTTAGATAGATAGCTCCAAGGCAAGAAAAATCACATAGACTCAAGGTCAGTATTTGGATTTCTAACCGCTGGTGTCTTTAATAATATTGATTTTTACTTCAAACACAGATTCAATCTTGTCCCAAGCTCTTCGGTCATCAACTCCCTGAAGATGGTACCTAGATCAGGAGAGATGGACATTCCACTAGTCCAATGCGTTTGGCCATTCCTATTATTCCATTTGGATTTCTTATCATCAAGCAATGCTTCGCCCTCTACATGGTAATCCGATATAGGCCTTTACTTCTAATAAATCTTCCATATGGGATCTCCATTGAAGTAGTTGTCACGGGCATGATAGTACTTGTAGAAGCCATATTAAATATGTAGATAATGCATTAAACTCCGAAAAAACTAATGATCTGGATGGAAGATCTCTTTAGAAAAGTTGCGCGGTTTTAAAAAAAACGGTGACCGAAAAACGATTCGATGTGAGAGTTATGCCCCTTTAAAAAGGCATAAACAGTAAACAAATAACCACGTGCATAGTGTTACTTTATGAAGTGACCCACTTTTATAAAAGAGAAGTGGGGATCAATTTTACAATGAGGTTATCTATACCGTAAAATTGCATGCAAAATAACCAAAATATAAAGCTACTTATAGTGATTCACTTTATACTTGAAGGGAAACGCACTTACAATTTTAGCATGAACTTTTTTCAAAAGTAAATAAAAGAGAGACTGAACTCAAGACCTCTTACTTAATAAGCGCGTTTTAACTAACTCCATCTAGCAAAAACATATTGTAATGTTCGGCGAGGATTGGGGTGTTTTTGTTGTTTTTGTTGTTGTGGAAGACGGCCTGAGAGCGGCTCCAAAAAAACTCTTTTCACACAAGAAAAATTTCTCAACATGACAACAAGGGTTAGATCTCGGTTAGCTTACCCGAAGATGCACCTTTTCCCTATCTGTTTCTGATTTACCGAGATCAAACTGGCGCTGGCAAAGAGCATACCGAGATCTAAAAAGAGTAGCATTCGAAAAAATATAAACCGAAATAAAATCAAAACTTTGCAAAAATTTATCGCGTATTCAAACTTATACCCCGGATCATTCATAAATTTGGCCGCGATCTGCTAAATGGAAACCTTCGAGTGAAACGGTAAAAGTGTTCCTGAATCAAAGTGCTGTCTGGATCGCAATGGAACAGTCCTTTCAGCCCAGAAATGTACAGAAATGCCAGTAGAAAATGGAGATGATGCAACTGGCTTCATGATCTCGATCTACAACGAGCGCGGGTCTTCAAAATGTACCGATACCATGTTCTAATGTAACACGTATTCCAACAGAGGACTAACACCTTCAGTAACCACTACATAACCAGATCAAACACCATTGTTTTCACGTGGTTAAACCCTACGGGAAACATCCACGGCCCCAAACCAACGCTAGCCACTTGGAGCAGTTTTATTAATGCAAAGAAAAAATTACGTAGAGATTTTACAATAGAGTTTATCACACCTATCATCGAAAATGACCCTCCATGCTCTTAAATAGGAGATCATGGACCAATCGGGTGTTAAGCCACGGATCAATGGTCGTTAAGATCGAGGAGAGTATGAACCGTCGGATCACTCTATGTCGGGAACATATCATGACCGTCGGATTTCCTAACTACAAATACATACTAATGCATACTAAAGAAACACAATTTTACCTAACGACATATTAGACCAAGTAGATCTTAACTAACTCCTAAGTGTCTAAATATCCTAACAAGGATTTCACCCACAAAGTATTGCTAAAGCCTATTAATTATAAGCTAATGATATATATCATACTAGTAGGTGGGACCCCCTTGTAGGTTGGAGTAACATATCTGGTTATTATTTGGTTTTTTTACTTTTGTTCGACACTGCTTACAGGTTTGAGCATGATTGATGATCAATGTTGGTTCTATTCACGACAGATGGATGATAGATAATGCACGTTGTTCTCTTGCTCTAAGCTCGAATGCCATGTTGTAATGCCTTATGACATCCATTATTACCTTTGCTATTTTATCCTTGAATTAATACTTGTGCCACCTGCAAAAGATACATGTTAGTAGCAATAAGTAAGAACAATTGAAAATAATTAAAGCAATACAAACAAAAATCCACAAGAGAGGGACTATGCTACTATGCGATAAGATGTTGCACTATGCATTTTTAGTTAAGAAAAATGGTGTTAATCCAAACTAATGATGTAAATGTCTATGTGATATATTGAATTATGTGAAGGCACATTTGATATGTGTTAAGATATGTTTGACAATGGTTAATATGATGGCGCATTTTGGATGTTGGTTTTGATGCATTGTTTAATGGAATGAATTAATGAAATGGTGGTTGGTGCGTACTAAGTGATTGAATGAGTAAGGGATAAACGTGACATGCATTTACTGCACGCCACTCTATAACCCTCCCACTAGATGTCACCCTAGATTGGTTGTTGTTCAATTGTGCCCTATTGTGGTTAAACTTCGATTTTCAAGCAAGAGAAGAACCGCTTGACCAAGCTTGCATTTTTAAGGCATTTGGTTACATGTATTTTTCTCCATCCATGAACCCGCACTGGTTATGAAATAGATATTGGCTCGGTGATGTACAGGACTGTGCTTTTCTTAATATTGGCAACTGTTTAAGACTGTGATGTTTTTTCTAGAATAGATTGTTTGTATGGTTTTCATGGAAAATGAAAATAATGTTGAATTCACAGTGTTATTGATCATTCTGAGTGTTAGAAGCCATGAAGACCCTCTTTCATCCTTATTGGTGCTGGCTGAAGGGTTTTTATTCGGTCCATATTGGTTGGTTGTCTCCACACTTTCTTATCAACATACCCAGTCATTTTTTGTTATGGGGTTTACTGGGTTTGAAACGCCTTGTGTCACTGCGCATTGTTTCACTTGGGTATGGATTTGTTCATGATAATTATGGTTGCGCAGTGGGTTATATTGATTCTTCTTGACTATGTTTTATCTCAGCGTTGTTAGTTGGTTGATTGGGAGAGCCACAAAGGTTATACCTTGTGTGTTCTAAGTGTTGTTACAATGCCAAAATGGAGCCTTTGCTCCTCTGTTCATAGTCTCTTCTATATCGCGAACTGTCACCCTAAAAGCGAAGTCATTGATGGTATACCTTGTGTGTGCATCATTGGTCTCAGAGGTTCTCACCCGATGATGGGGGTCGACTCCAGTCTCCTTGTGTTGGTCCAGAAAGCACACCCTTGATTTCTCAAGCCCAAGTTTTGATAGAGGGAACTGTTATGGCCTGTCGAGTATATTGTTGGTTGTTATGAGTTGTTGGGTATTGTCAACAGTGTTCAATTTCTGGCTCGTATCTGTTGATTTTGTTGACAATGGTGTGGTTATTGGTATTTAGTCACTGCAATTGGTTATTATAACAGTCTAATAGATGAACTCAACATTGTTAATTGGTTGATTGGAGAAATGAGATCGAATACAGAGTCGTTGTCTTTTATATGGTGATTATTGATTTGTTAACCCAACATTATTTTTAATTGATTAAGTCACAACAATTTTTTCACGCGTGATGCATGGGTATGTGTAGCCTTCCTACAACATTCTACATTGAGTTGATGGTTGTTATGATTGTGTGTTTTAAATTGACAATGGAATTATTGAAATCATGGTAATTTTGGCATGGTCATCCACTATATATGCTATGGATATTATTTGATTGTGCCACCAGTCATGGTAATGGGTTCTTAATCAATATGGTTTTGTTGCAAATTTCATCAATTTATGAGATGATATCGAGCCTATTTTTTATATCTTGTTATATTGATTGATATCCCAACATTGTGGATGTTTAGATTCAGAGTAGTTGTACCTGTACAGTCACATAAATACTCTATGTTTTTTCAAATGGTTTGTATATTCCAAGTAGTATGAGTTAAAATGGTGATTGTTGTCTGTGTGTTTAAATGGCAAGTCATGATCTTCGCAATTAAAATATTGATGGTTGTATTTGGTTGTCTTTTATGTGCGTTGATGAATATCATGTATCGTAGTAGAGATAGACAAAGGTGTTGTGACATATGGTCTCATTACAATTTAGTTGTTGGACAAAATTGATGGATGAAATCAGCAATGCGTTTTGTGTCTGTGTTTGATTAAGGAAATAACTTATGGAAGGTGGTTGCTTTTTTATGTTGAACAGAGTGGAAATAAGTATCTATGAGTTCATTTGGAAATTGTTTTAAAATAGTAAGTGGAAAAATGCGAAGGAACAAAATTATTTTACAGGTTGTTGTGGAATGCATGTTGTCTTGTTTGGTGACACTCTGTCGAAAATCTGGTTACAAACAGTGAACAAGTGAATGCACATAACTAATTGAATTATGCTTAGTAGATTTCATTTGATCACAGTGATTATTTGGTTGGCGTTATTTCCTTTTACAGAATGGTTTTATGGATTACTTAATTAATTTTATGAACAGTATCCGCTCTCTTTCCCTATCATTATTTATCTTTTCGCTAATTACAACCCCATTGCCTTCCCACATTCATTTTTCACTCCCTGTTCTAAAATTTAATTACAGTCAAGAATAATTTTGTATTGAAGCAATTTGAAGTCGCAATTTGTTGGTTGGATCACGGTGATATTTTTTTGGTTTTCATTACAGTTGATTGGTTGTTGTCTTTGAGCAATAGCCATGTTTCTTTCCCCCTCATTTTATCATTTTTTTCTCAATACAAACCCCTCGCATGTCCCAATACCTTTTGTTCACCCCCTACTCATTGACAAACAATTAAACAATTTATATGAATTGGATTCCATGAGCTTGATATGTTGTTGAGCCAAAATTTATTTCATATTTTTAAGGATTTGTCATGTATGGATGATAAATGAACTATTTGCTAATCAATTATGCATACAGGAATGAGCTTTTCAAGCAAAACGTTGAAAACCGAGGCCCACCATGCCCCTGAAAAAGGGAAAGCGAATACTGCTCCTTCCCCACCTTCAAATGATTCTGATAAATCGATGTCCTCCCGCATGCAATTGAGGGATGATTTCTCTCATGTGATCAGCGATATTAGGCCTAAGGGCTCCACACAACGTAAGGAAAATTCAGAGAGTTTAAAAGGTTATAGTAGCAACAAAGGTAATATTTCCTCACAAACTGGAAAATATGGATTTTAAGTTTTATTTTCTTATCTATTGTTGAGAACAGTTGACTTCAGATTTTTGGACAACGGGCTTTTGGGGATATATTGATAATATATTTTTGAAAATAATTTCAAATATCAATGAGATAATTTTTCAAATATGAATGTGATGATGGGAGTCACAAGGAGGGGTGTTTTGCTTAATTAACTATTTATGTTATGATTGTTAATATATAAATGGGAGTCACAAGGGGTCCCGCCTACTAGTTATTATTTATTTATAAACCTTATTATGGTTTATGACTTTTCCCCCTAACTAAAAAGTTGGTTGCGTTTTTAGTTAAATTAACTAATGAGGTAGTTAAACTACTTCAACCAATTTTAATTACTTAAAAGAAAAAGGAAAGGGAGGAACAAGTGGAGGATAGAAGGAGAAGCATACTAAGTTTTGTTCTTGAGTTTATGTTGAGATAGTTCAGTTTTCATTCATTCCTTAATTTATCATAAGCCTAATTATTTTTTATGATAGCAGGGTCTTATTGTAGACAACAAGATTTAGGGTTGAATTACATCATTCAGACACTTGTTTTTCAGAGGTGTTGGAGTATCTTTGATAGTATGTGTAGACTTGTCTATATGTGAATTAGTTTTCATGACTAACAAAGGCTATTGTGCATAATCGAGTGGGATGCAATCTGTGGCAAGTTGATCTAGCTTTTAGAGTTCAATTTTTTATTTTCTGTTAGATGTCATTTTGTATGTTCCATTGGAGATGTCTAAGTTTTACTTTGGTCCGAAATTTCTTCACGAAATTTTGTAAAGAGAATGACTCTTTGGTGAATTGGAATGAAATAAAGGATTTCTTGATGTCTCGTCTATCTTGATTATCATCTTGGTGTCTTTGCTTCTATCTCTACATTTATTTCAGCAACTGTTATATTCAAAAAATCATATAAATAACGAATTTTCCAGCAAGATTTTATTTATAAAAGATTATCCTAAGCACTTGTAATCAATACTTGTGAGTTAGGATATTATTGTTTATGGCTATAAGCATAGGGTGACTTTCCCGTCCATTTTTCTTTAGCCAAGAAGAATCTGAAAATGCTTGAGTAAGATCATTTCATGTATTTTCCTCAACGTAACCACTCATAGATATCCTTCTATCTACATCACCTGCCTAATCAATATCCACATAAATAGAAAATGAAATATTTAAAGGTACTTGCAAATACCTAAAGGCCCTCTTCACTAGTTGGGTGTGCACATCCTAGATTAGCCATAGATCAACTTTAGACTCTCATTTCTTGGGCAATGTATGGTCTAGTAAAAATATACATTGGACTACCAACTATACTATCATAAGTAATATATGACATATCCTCCATCTCTCTGAGTGTTGTAGGACACCACTCAATTGAAATCTTAGTTCCCACAAAAATTGGAACACTCAATTGTTTGTAATTTTCCATCTAAAAACATTGTAGCACATAGTTTATATACTTATTTTGGCTCAACCAAATCATTTTATTTTCTCTATATCTCTTTATATTCATTCCTAATATATATTTTGCATCCCCGAGTCCTCCATATCAAACTATAATGAAAGATGAAACTTCAAATCACAAATCACATATTTACCATTACCAAAGAATAACATATCATCTACATAGAGAGTGATAACAAGGAAATTATCACTATTTTGTTTGTAATACACACGGTGATTTGATTTGGATCTCAAAAATTCTGATCTCAACACGAAGGAATGAAAATTTTGGTATCAAATTATGGGAGGCCAATTGAGACCATATAAAGACTTTTTCAACTTGAAAACTAATGAATCTTTATCTTTTTCAACACAGTGTTCTCTTTGTGTTATACAAATCTCTTCCTTCAAGTCACCGTGTAGGAATGCAATTTTCACATCCATATATGTTCTAGATCTATAAATAAAATGTTGTTTCTACATATAATAAGAACCTAATAGATGTTAGCTTATAAAATAGGGAAAATATATCACCAAATTCTATCCCCTCAACATGGAAATATCCTTTCGCAACCAACCTTGGCTTTTTCTTTTCAACACTACCATCGAAACCAAACTTGTTTTTGAGCACCCATTTACATATAATGGGTTTTCGTCCATCAGCCAATGGGACCAAGTCCCATGTATCATGATTTATAAGTGTATACATTCCCTCATTCATGATCAATCACCAAGAATCCTCATCTTCCATATTCATTGTCTCTTTCATAGTTCTAGGCTCATTAATATTAATAGATAAATCAAATATCCATCTAAAATAAGAGTGACTACAATTATACATTTTCAGTTTCCTTCTTTTTCGAATAGACCTCCTTACAGTGCGAGGTGTATTTTATTCCTCCTCTTCCTAAGTCTCTAAACCATCCTCCTCATTAGGTCTTCATGAAATTCATGTTCACTATTTGGTTCAACTTTCTCATTCTTTGGTGGCAGCTAAACCACTAGCGTGTTCTCTTTCTCTTCTAGTTGCACCAATATTGGATAATGTGTAACTTCTTTGAAAATAACATTTATTCTATATAAAATTTTCCAATGACAAGATTCCAAAGATTGTACCCTTTAACACCAACATGATATTCGATGAAGATACACTTAATTTCCTTGTTATCCAACTTAGACCGCTTCTCCTTAGGCACATGAGCATATGCCTCACAACAAAAAAAGTGGAGATGTTGAAGTGAGGGGTTATTTCCTATCTATAACTCGATAGGGGTGTTATCCATAAGAGATGATGTGGGAGACCTATTAATCAAGTAACATGTAGTAGCAATTGCTTTATCCTAGAACATTTTTTCTAGGTTGGCTCAACTAATCATACACCTAGTTCTCTCCATCGATGTTTTATTGTTCCATTATTCAACTCTATTCTATTGAGGGGTATACGGAGTTGTCCTATGTATTCCAATACCATTCTCCTTATAAAACATATCAAACTTTTCATAATAGAACTCACTGCCATTATCAGTTCTCAACACTTTAATATTCCTACTAGTCTAATTTTACAAGAGACCGTTAATCTCCTTGAATCAACTAAAAACCTCAAATTTGGTTCTAAGAAAATACACCCATGTCCTTATAGAAAATTCATCAATGAATGACACATAATACAAAGACTTAGAAATTGAAGCAACTTTAACAGGATGAAACAAATACATCAAAATGGATTAAGTCCAAAAACAAAAAATATTTATGAGAGCTAGAATAAAAATGAACACAATTGTGTTTTCCATATATGCAATGTTCATAGAAATCAAATTGAAGAGAATAATCATTCAATCCATCGATAAGATTTTTGTTTTTCAAGGCTTGTAGTCCCTTGTCAACGATATGATTGAATCATGGATGTCTTAGCATTGTATTCCCTACGGGTAGCCTAGTTTCTAAATAGAGATTGTGTTCATGAGGTTTTGAGTGTGAAGGTGTGGAATCCTACAAATCACTCCACTACATAAATTGAAGAGCTATTACAATGAATAGTGCATGCATCAAGATAGAACAATTGTACCACATGATCACTCTTAGCAAGTATCATGGCTCCTTATACCATTGTGCACCCTTTGTAAGAGAAAACAATCTACACCTCGACACCATTAATTGTTGACGTAAAACGTTTTGGAGATAAAGTTTGTAGAGAATTTTGAAACATCCAACATTTTGAGTGGACACTCAACCCTTCATTGGGAAAAAAAAAGATCAATAATGTGAAAATAGTGTGTGAAAGAATAGATTTATAGGGTAAGAATAAGATATAGCCATTGAGAGAAGAAGAGAACATTGTGAAAGAATAATAAAGTAAGAAAAAATAAAATAAGAGATCAAACCGCTGAGTAAGAAGTATTAAAAATTATAATTCTAATAAGAGATTTTTATAATAAGTTTGACCATGGAGAATATTAAAAGAAGAGATGTCAAAAAGTTTAAATTTTGATCAAGATTGGATTAGTTATGAGGACAAATTTGACCACATGGTTGGCCCAAGAGTCCACTAAATTATATGCTCGTGTGCAAGTCATACATAGGCCAAACAGGTCGATCTTTTAAAGATAATCTCAAAAAACACATAGCTGACACAACCCACAACAAGATCACTAAGTCAACTATTGCAAAACACTCATTTATATATAATCACAAAATTTTCTTTGACCAAACCAAAATTTTACCCAATAATTTCAATCCTGAAGATGAGTGCAAACTCATCCAATACATTTCCTTAGATCATTAGACATATTCTTTTAAATTAAAACACTTTGTTTAATTTCAATTTTATTCATAAATTTATGGCTTACCTTTACCCTGTTCTTCCCTTTTCTTTCTTATTATTGGTTTTACTCTTTTCTCTAATAATTATTATGTATTATCTTTGCTTATTTCTTTCTTAACAATTTTCTAAAAATATATTATTATTATTATTCTCTCTATCCTAATAGTTGGTGTTATTCCAACATAACTAATCCAATATTGATAAATGGTTAACTTGTTTTAGATCCCTTATTTTATGTTTTCTTACTTTATTATTCTTTCACAACATTCTATTATTCTCTCAATGAATATCTCTTGTTCCTACCCTATGAATCTATTCTTTCACATCTTCCTTTTGTGTTATTGAGCTTCTATTGTTCCTCGTGAGGGGCGGAGTGTCCACTTAAAACGTTCGACGTTTCAAAATTTTCTACACCGTTATCTCTAGAAAGTTTTACGACAATTATGGCTAACTATGAAAACATACACACTCAGATCACTAAGTGTACTTATTGATAGTAGGTTTCATGTTAAACTTGGAATGTGAAAACTTCATTGATCCCATTTCAGGGAATTTGATCAAGAATCTTTTGCAACCAACAATGATAAGAGGATAGTCATTAGCAAGGTATACCATCTCATCGCCATATTTCTCATATACTAAGAACTAGTGTTGATGGGAAGTCACATGGAAGGAAGCTCAAGAGCCTACCAACCATGCACTCTACACTGCATGGGTCTCCAAAACTACAAAAAAGGATTCTCCACCATCCTCTTGAGAATATTTTTCAAACTCATCATCATAATCATTCTTTCACCTCTTATTCTTCTTCTTCTCTTCCTTCTAGTCCCTTCTGAAATGACTGACATTGCCATAGTTCCAAAATTTTGACTTGGACTTTCGAGGAGTCTTATGTCCCCCATGGGATTTTGACCTACCCTTTTCTCGCTTCTT
The DNA here is from genome assembly GCA_010110895.2 of Picea sitchensis. Lineage (NCBI taxonomy): Eukaryota > Viridiplantae > Streptophyta > Pinopsida > Pinales > Pinaceae > Picea > Picea sitchensis. The sequence continues at coordinate 2,944 of SNQJ01S0031222.1, read as the reverse complement.
GCCTTTCTCCTACAATATTCCATGAACATCCAAGGCCTCATTGGTGTATTTAGAGGCTTTTCACCTCAACTTATCTAAGATTAAACCAATCACAACTTCATCAAGTGCCAATGTCTTCACAGTGCTTCCAATGGTCATTACTAGGTTGTCCCATGAATCAGGAAAGGAACACAAAAGGGTCATACAACAATCCTCTTCATCCATCCTCACTCCAACTAAGATCAATTGGGTCACAACAATATTGAATGTATTCAGATGCTCAACGAGAAATTTACCATCACCCTTTCTTAAGGAAAACAACGTTTTCACATAAAGAATTTATTAAGAAAGGATTTATTCTAATACAAATCCCCCATCTTCTTCCAAAGATATGTTGTGTTTTTTTTTCTTTAGAAATGTTCAATAATATTGAATCATCCAAATTGAGCATGATAAGGCTTCTTGTCTTTCTCTCCAACACCACCCACTCTTCATCTATCATACCAATGGGTTTGGTTCCATATAGTGCAACCCATAGATCTTGATCTATGAGAAGATCTTCCATATTGATCTTCCACAAGTCAAAGTTAGTTCCATTAAAACTCCCATTTCTAATCTTGATGTGCTCGCCATTTCAATGCAACAATATTTCCTTCTCCATAAGCTGCCAATAAAAAAAATATTAGATTAAAAAACCTAGTCCCTAACACCTTGGATCAAAGGTGGTGAGACTCTGATACCAAATCAAATGAAGCTGAGGTTCATAACATACTTCCTAAACTAATCTATGAGAGAAGAATGTGTAAAAAAAGACAAAGAATAATACTTGCAAAACTAAACATCAAACCATTAACAACATGACATCGTAGGGAAAACCCTTGTGGAAGAAAACCTCTCACTCTAAAGAACTCTCAATGTATTACTCAACAATAAATTGTTACACTATAGAGTCTTTGTGCTCTCAACAAGAATGTTTAACATAATCTTGGAAAAAAAATGGGAGCATAATAATAAGCTAAAACTTATTCTCCCTCAATGCCTCAAACCTTAGCTCTAAATAAATAGGCAAAAATAAAACCATAAACAGTTTATGGTTTTCCATTTCTACTTGCTAAAAACTACCAATATTATTTTCTTTTCTACTACAACACTGCAATATTTTCTTACTATAAGAGTTCAATATTCTTTGCTCCATCTCTTCATTATTCCTTCTAAATCTCTGCAAAGCCTATGACAAATTTTTCCAACAGTAATCTCCTTGAATCACAATCATTATTCTTGATAATGTAAACCACTTAGGAATACTCATAATATAATAAACTTTAAGAACACCACTATGCATTATTGAAGGAATAAGAACTTTTAAGTATTTCAATATCAATGAAAATAAATTGCCTTGTATTTTACGCATCAATCGATTATACTCTAACTTTTTTGTTTTGATGGGTAAAATTTATCTCTAATACTGTAGTTATGTTCAAAATACTCACTTCGGGAAGCCACGTTTTAGAAGAGTTTAATGTCAATCATCGAGCAGTCCATGTCAATATGAAAAATTGTGTTTCATAAAAAAAATTAGTGCAAACTTTAATAATTTTTCACTTTTAATTATGGATTATAAGTTGATAAGAATCAACATTCACTTATTTCTAAGAATTTGATTTTTCTATTCATGATATATTCAAAGTTCAAGATTAACATGGATCTAAACTAGTTCTTTATATATATGTCATTTTCAACTCCATATTGATCA